>JAHWFP010052781.1:52582-142952 GCA_023313725.1 Lithobius niger | reverse complement strand
AAGCACCACCGTTAGCAGTCGTCCAGGCTTTCCCGTTTGCATGAAACGATTTTGACGTCACTATATCTGCCAATTATTGCTAAAGGTCCTTACAAACTGTTATCAAAACTAAACACCACCGTTAGCAGTCGTCCAAGCTTTCCCGTTTGCATGAAACACTGTGACGTCACTATATCTGCCAATTATTGTTGAAGATCCTTACATATTAAACGCCCACCGTTAGTAGTCGCCTCGCCCACCGCCCAGTCGCCCAACCCCCGGACTTCAATAGAAAAAAGATTAACGAGATTCCAACTACGAACAAACAAACAAACTATGATCTTAGGTATATAGATTCTAAATGTTAATATTACCAGCCAGGAGTGCCCCCCCCCACCCCCCAAGTAACTGAGGAGTTCTCCCCATCATAATAAATCCCCTCCCCTTAGCAAACAAAAATTCAATTGAAAATGACGGTATTTTGTTTTAAATAATGGCGACGATCGGACCTTTTTACAGAGGTGTAATGATTATGTGTGGGTCTGAGCGTCTTTGTATTTTGTAAATTCTAGCAATTGGGGAATGTTTTAGGTCGTTACATCATTTGATTTCATTTTATGTTATTTCTTGTACATTTCATCACTCCATGTTTCAATAAAATAAAATGAAATAAAATGATGAAACGACCTAAAGCCCCCATCCCTGGATTGGAGTTGAGGAGTTGCTTTTCATAATAACCCCCCCCCCCCCTCCCCCCGTCGGTACCTCTCTCACCAAAATTACACTGTGAACTGGTTTAACGTCGGCTAGCTTTTGAACAAATCGACAGCTCATTCATTTAATTTCTGGCAAATATACTGAAATACAAATTTGATAGGTCCTGTGCTCAAACCAGCATCTTAGATGTATAAACCATTGAAATTATGTATTAAACTGATGTCGTCAGCATTTATCACGTTACATGCCACGACAGAGTCTTACGCCGTAAAATTATGTGTTTTAAAATCAGCACATTTTAGACACGCCTAGAAAACATTTTTAGACCGTTTTGGCCGAAAAACACACAGCGTTTTACAAATAGCATGGGCTGAGAATATTTTCTCAAACCATTAGGCTGTGAAAAACACATTTTTGGCTTTTCGGGCGTTTTTGAGTTTACAAAAGTGACCCCATGACCAGACTGTTTATTTTTATTTCATAATTCGAAAGCCACCTTTACGGAATTTTTGTTCAAAATACAGTTTTCGCTATTTTAAAAAGCATAAAATCGGCAATTAAAACAAAGTAGCATACTATACAAATAGTATAGAGTGGTTTAATTCTCAAAAGTTGAATGCTCAACTTAAATTTTGTCTTGTATTTTACTCTGAAATGCTAGAGACGCAAAACGCGTTCGTCTCAAAGTTGCAATACAAATTTTTGACCAGGAGGGTTTTGGGTCACCATCAAGGGACCCACAATATTTTTGTGTGGCCTTACTAATATAGTGTAGCAGACGCGAAATGCGTTTCAAATAAAACTTTGCAACATTTTATAAACACTTGCTTATAACACATGTAGCGATAAAACACACGTAGCGTTTAAAATAAAACAGGAGTGTTTTTATTACAGCGCATATGTTTTTGAAAATAGTGTTTAACGAAAACGCTAATGTTTATTACGTGTTTTATAAAAATAAACGCTACTGTTTTAAGACAAAAACACTACTGGTTTTTTTTTGCAAACAGTTTCGTCACTTATATATGTATACATTTTCAGCATATTAATGAAGTGTTGCAAATTGAACACCAATGTTTTGTTTTAAACACATCTGACGTCTGCAACACTATGTAACGCTAATGTTTTGAGAGGTTTCTTCTTAGCCGATGCTACTGTAAAATTGTTTTGTGTTGTTTTTCAGCCAAAACGTATAGGTGGTTCTAAAATGTGTTTATTTTAAAACACATGTTTTTACAGTGAACACTGTTTAACACTCATCCTTCTTAACGGGATTCTTTATAATCTCCTGTTATTGTGCAATAGTATTTATGTCTAAAATGAAGTCGTAAAACTTCACAATTAACTTATGGTATGCAAGATTAGTGATAAAATTAGTGAGTGTCATTCACCACTCACAATCATGAGTTTTTAATAGTTTTTTACTGAATTTTATTGTGACCAAGGAAAAAATTAATTCCCGAAATTTAAATCAAATTTGTATAGTGATACTTGTGGTTCTCCAACACCTTTTAGGAAGTTTTTTACATCAGTAATGAAATCATAGTTTGCAGATAAAACTCGCAACTTTATGCTGCGAAGCCAAAATCAAATCAAAAAATTTGGCAACGTATTTATTTTTAAGGGCCACAAACCCTGGGGCCCCTCATGCCTTTCTGCATGGTATAAGTACATTAGGGCCCGTAGAAAATACGAGTGTCTTTTCTTTATTTTGGGCTGGTTTTTGTTGTCTTTTATGGCTTCTGCAATAAGATCAGTTAGCAGGGGCGTTAAGCACACCCAGAGTCCTAAGGTACGCTGGGCCTCTCGTAACCTGCAGGACATTTGCGAAATTTAACGCACGGAACACCCGTTTTACAGCTTTTATTTCTTATCCTGACTTGGTGCAGTGGGCCCCTTTCAAGTAGGGGCCTAGGGACAAAAGCCACACTTGCTTCCCCCTCGATCGGACTTGGCTACAAATTTTGCGAATTAAAAAAAAAATTTTTTTTTTCTGAAGAAGATGCTACCTTTATTTACTTTATTTTATTTTAGCATCGAAAATCATTGTGCATTGTATGTCTGTGCATGACCGTTGGTGAATTTTAAACGCACGAATTAGCAATTCTCGCAAAGTAGCCTACATTAACGAAAAATTCGCGAGTGAGTGCTTGTTACGTACTCATTTGTATCGCATTTGATTAGTACAATGTTATCAGATTTATGTGCTTAAAAAGTTTTTTCGGAAAAAAGTTGAGTTCCTACTATATTAATTTGTTTCAGTCGAGCACGTAAACCTTCTTTCTCACCTGAAGTCTTGAATTTATTGTCCTGTTTTTTTATTTATTTTTATTTAAATTTAAAAAATGTGTAGTGTTGCAGGCTTGAACTTTATAGTGTAATAGTGTGTTCACTTTTTGTAGGCTACTGCTCTTATTGACATTTTCTTCAAGAGATTTGTATTTTTTTTTTAGAGTGTGAAATCGCAATTTCCGTATAATCATGGAGCTCTACAATTATCTGGATGGCTCATCCAAGCTGAAGATCGTGGATGACAAACGTATGCAAACGTTCATTACAATTACAGTGCCATTCGTCCATCAAATCTTCACCCAGGGACCGAAAAAATAGGGAGGGGGTTCCATGCAACCCCCATCCTCCCTCCCAACCAAAAGCTAAGTCGGAAAAATGGGTCACAGTCGGAAATAACGAGACGGAACGAAACTACCAAAAATAGGGGTAAAAAGAGAAAAATTAGTATACAAATGTCAGGTTTTGGAGAAAATCTGGTATCCAGTCGGAAATATTAGTCTTTCACAACCCCCCCTCCCCCCCCCCAGTTACCAACATTTTGCCTTTGAACATCCCTGTCTTTATTTATAAAACAATTTATTGTAACTTACAAGTTGAATAATCACCATTTTATGTTATAGGCTTACCCAATCTTAAAAAAAAGTTAATTTAAATTTATTTATTTTTATTTATCAGTTTGCAAGCCTACGCTTTTTTGACTGTTTTTAACCAGCTCTCGTTGACAAATCATGCGAAGGACAATTAATTAGTACAAAAGTGAAAAATATGAAGGAGTCCGCTCAGGAAAACCGACGAACAATGCTCTCATGGGGGGTCACGAGGGGCTCTTTTAGACTCGTTATTTGCTCTGTAAGCCTACTATTTACTTCTTATACGAAAAATATTTATAGGTCATCTCAAAGTTGACGGACGGGAATGGTGCTTGCTTTTCTCGCCAAAGTTTAACGTACTGGAAGGAATTCATGAAAAAAAAAAAAAAACAACGCAAGTGCAAACTAAGCTTGAGGTTGGTTAATTTACTCTACCTGGTATATTGACACGGGCAACAGAAAAGTGATTAGGCCTATTCATTTTTCTTTTGAGCTGTGCTGTACAGGGCTGTTCAGATTTCTGACGAACATTATTCATCTTAACTCGAGCAATCGGTACCTTTTGTGATTGGTACCACTATACTGATAATTTACCACCACAGCCAACTTTTGCCTTGTTTTCGCCATCTTGGTCCGCAACGTGGTGTTCGAGCCTATAGTTTTAAGTACGGGTAATTTTTCTCAACCAGACGGTCTCAGATGATAAAAACACCGTGCCATGTGCGACGTGTTTTTCAGTTTCGGAATGTAACGTGTGTAGGAGAAAAATGATCAATTTATCAAATTAACAATTTGGTCGGCTATTACTATGGTATTCATCTGGTATTACTGTATAACTTGTGGTATTACTGTATTCATGTGGTAGGCTATTACTACTTTTGCTGGTCCCCTGTTTTGAATTACGTTTCGTTTGAAAGTGTCGTGTCTCCTTACAAATGTTTTTTCTTTAACTTCGTTGAAAGACTTGTTGCATTTTGTGCTCCTCTACCACCACAAAACAATAAAAATTAAAATAAAGAAATAACTAAATAAATAGGCCTACAAAATGTGTAACGAATTTGTCTATGGCGGTTATTAAAATTCAAGAATAATTATTTTTGTAAGTGCTAATTTTTTTTTTTTTGTAGTGTAATTAACTTAGTTCGATGCTGCACTACAACGGTCCAGCTTCAACTTTTAGTAAGGTGAAATATTTTATTAACGCACTTCTGGATAAACTGGAACACGACGAACGAACGCAGTAGCCTGTTTTCATACCGACGTTCATACCGACTGCCTGCAAGAAGAAAATTGTTAAATGGTTACGCCCAGTACCATTAGCACGGTTCGTTACGATCTAAGGCGAAAACTTATAAATTCTACGGACATTACCGTAATGTCAGCAACATTCACACTTAATAAGGGCCTATATATTGTTTATTGTACCAAAGTGAAATTATCTAGAAAGTTAGTCGTTGTTTAGATAGTTATTCCCTAGTCACCTACTTCACCGACTACACCGGCCAACTCATGAGAAACTTGTTTACACAGCCGAAGACCACCCACTCTTACGGAAGAGCACCGAAAAAACATAGTCTCAACTCTCAAGGGCACTTACTTGCAAATCGAGGATCTGTAGCGCTTGCCCCGTACCATCCTGCAGCAGTTTGCCGTACGTGTTCGCCGTAATGCGAGATATCCGTACCGTTGCAGTACTGGGACGGGAATGCGGATCCGTGATGCGTCAGTTGCGGGACGTGCATGTGACCGTACGGGTTGGCCATAGCGGCGGCAGCGGCAGCAGCAGCGGCGGTCGTCGGTTGGGCAGCCGAGCCGGACGAGGGCGAGCGGTAGGCGGCGGCGGCGGCAGCGGCGTGGTGGGTCACGCTCACGGGACTCAGAGCAGAGGTTTCAACTTGAAAAATGGAACCACCACCACCGCCCTTCTTGAAACAAACCTCTTCGAGCGGACTTAGGATATCGGTCACTGAGAACGGGGTCGAATGTTTGGGACTCAGGGACATGGCTCGGTGGCTCGCGGCCGCCGGTTCGTTGGTGTTGGTTTGTCCCCCTGTTCCAGTCCGTCAGTCCGTCGTTAGTCAAAACCTGTCCTGGCCTCGTCGTCTCACTACCGGACCGTCCCTTTCCTAAACCAATGCCCGCCTCCGCGACGCTACCAGGCTGCCGAATCACGGTGGCTGGCTAATGCGCAGGCGCTTTGCTTGTTGAAACGTTCTCTTTGCTCGCGTCTCTCTCCCCTTCGCTCACCCGCGGAGCTGTCCCGTCACGAACTGGAGACTAACCCCCCCCCCCCAACCCACACACACTAATCCCCCCCCCCCTATAGCTCCCCCCCCTCCCTAGAAAGAGGGGAGGAGAATGACAACAATAATCACGCCGTAAAAATTTTATTCTAATAAAACCCGTTCCCTTTCTTGTTTCGGTGAAGTGTGATTTGCTTTTCTGGAAGTTTCGGGAGTGAATGTGCGTCTCGGAAGGTAATGTGCTATACGTGTGTTCGCCTGTTTCACTGTCGAGGTTTGTTTAGGCTATTTTGAAATGCAGGTAATTTTTTTGGATGCTGATTAAACAGTTTTTTTTGGGGGGGGGGGAACTGTTTTGCAATTGTTTTGAGGTGTTATTTTGTCCTTAACTACATCATAAATTAAATATGTTGCAGTAAATTATTAATGATAAACGAAGAGCACAATGGAGCCAATATTATGAACTGCTGAGGATGGCAAGTGAGCAGCAGTGTTTGATCGTGTGACCGGGTAATTCGGTGTACGGACATTACACTTTGGCAACGGACATGTATTTATTTATTGATTGTATCTCGAAGTCTCAGAGAAACATCCACGGGTTACAGCTCGGTAGCAGAAAGTGCATTGCTAATTAAAAGTGTTTTTACAATTACAATTTTTTAAACTTTCTCACTTAATTCTTTTTTACAAAACACTTTTGTGTGATTTTCAACTAAACCGTACATTAAGATTTTCTAGGTGCTTTAAAATGTTTCTATTTTAAAACAGTTCTTTTTCCTGTGTAGTTAGGGCAAGTACTAAGTAATAAATTAGGAAAAAAAAAACAAGCATCTGATAAAACGTTCAGTAATTCGCACATTCTATTAGACGTTAGGGCTATTAGAATATATTCTTAATATAGTTTGAAATGGGGTACCTTTTTGCGACCAGAAATTGCAAACCTCAGTGGTTGACGCGAAACTTTTTGATGTGGGAGGTTATTTGAACCAAACATTTTTTTTTTCATGACTTAATGCAATATGTGGCGTCCTGATGAGGACCTCATGTGTCGACGTTTGCGTGTTTTGGGATGATGGATACTGCACCACATGCACGGGGTGTGCGGCAGGGAAGCCATTCAAACTTAGAAGCAGGAAAGCAAATTCAGGAGTCATAATACCGCACGCGTCAGCTCTGTACAGTGACTGGTGTATCACGTGGCAGGGGTAGATCAATCAAACGACGAAACCGGCCGTCGTTCTGGTAGGTCATTGGTTAACTCATTATTACGTCATGGCATAGAGCCGTCGCGCGTCGTTCTGCTTTTCCCATTCTTCATGCCTTGTCCATTGCCTAGTAACAAAGGACAGTTGGAAAGGACATAGATTATTCCCAATATATCACGATTTTGCTTCAAGTTTCTAAGCTACACTGAGGGTATGCAAAAGCAGCCGATTAGTAAGTCTGAAAACTTTGTTACTCCTTTCGAACTGCATGAAAATCGATTCAATCTCTGAAGACACTGTGTTCTGACAGTACACATCTCTGTGTACCAGAACAGTCGGCACACGAGTTATGTACCAGCAACTACGTTCTCTGTACAAAGTTAATTCTGCTAATGCAAAACTCGGTGTGTTGGCAACTGTCAGAACACAGCGTCTTTCAGGTTCTCGATGTTTTTCATAGTCAGCGGACGGACCGGTCTAGAGGCAAATAACTTCGTAACGGACTCACGGATAGACGAAGTAAGCAAAATATTAAGCAACATTTCTGCCAACGGTGCTTAAAATGTTTTTTAAAATAAATTCTCAGATCTCAGATAAATTTTGATGTCGAGATGCTAAAGTTATCGTGCAAGCAGACGGACAGACAGACAGCCAGTACATGATGAGCAGCTCCTTTGCTGAAGCCTTGAACAGTCACGTGTTAGCGTTTTAATTTTTTGTGTATACATGCCAGTGGCGGCGTCAGGACTGAATTGTTTGTGGGGCCCCAGAGAGTACATATGGAAACAGAGACGACCAACGACTTTTTTTTTTCAAGGCGGCTGCAGCAGGCATTTTTATTCCGATTAATTCAACTTGAACGTAACATAAGCTTCAATGCAGTCCATTTTTTTTGCAGCCATTTTTAAATTAGGCTGCGCATGTATTGCAAAGTTGTGGTTAAAAAACTTTTTATTTACGAGTATTTAGCCTGCAAGTTTTTTTGTTCTTTTAATTTCCGTTGGTCACCTTTTATTTAATTTTTTTTTTTACTTTGAGCCTTAAGTCGGCCGAAGCAACTCAATGCTTGTATGGCTGAACCGGCTCAATTTTGAACATTACCAGACTTTAGAGAAGAAGAAATGTCTGGTAAAGGGAGGTGCCAACCCGGGGATTCGATCCGGGAAACCTCCGATCATCGTGAGATTGTCCAGAATTGGCCAGAATATTCCAATAACCTAAGTGGGGTGGAGGGGTGGGAAGGGGTCATGGCTCACCCTGGCCCACCCTTAGCGCCATGTCAACGTCGTGTTTTAGCAAGCTCATCGCTACAATTTTATACCTGTCGTATTTCAGCTGATTAACCAGAATGATTTTGTGTAGCCTATACGTCGTATTTTCGCTAATAATTTTGCAGCCCATGTCGTATATTAGCTTAATAGCCAGAATAAACTTGGATAAGCTCGGACTAAGCCGTGTTTTATCTAATTAATTCCCATGAACCAGTACATCGGCTTCTGTCAAACGGTCTCTACTTGATTAAATTTTCTGACGTCATGGTTTCGTCTCATTTCGTCACGTCTCGATCGCGTCTTACGCATCGATTATCAAAACGGGAGACTGAGAGGCGTCAAGATAAGTGTTGTCGCGACCGAATCTCCCCTCCCCACCCCCCAACCCCCCAGCGCCCCATCGCAAAGAATTGGCCTGTAACAACAGACGAAAACACGGGCTTGCTGCAAGGCCCAGCTTTCTCTACACTTGTTGAACATTTGAAAGTGGCGAGTCACACGGTTAGTCAGCACTATTTACTTGTAATTCTTGAGAGGAAAAAAGAAAACTGCCCACAAATGATGTTGCCCAATAAAGATGGTTCAAGATAAGATACTCCTTGAATTGAGGGAAAGAAAGAAAGAAAGACCTAAAAAGAATAATAAAAAATATTAAAAAAAAAAAAAACAACTCTTCCAGAAGAACTTGGCCTGATAAAGAGGAGTCGGATCAACCAGTTCGGTGAATTTACACCCTGCACTCAGAACTAGAGAACTAACATGGAAATTTGTTTCAGAATGGATGCCACTGACATTCAAAACTGCCTTTTAGGAAAATCCGGGAATCCGGACTTACGGGCCCCCATTCTGAACGGCCACTTATAAGTTCAGGGGACTATTAAAGGTGCGATCCTCCCGGTTGGCTCTTCTATTTGGCTCAGTTTTGCAACAATAGTTCAGACGTGTGTAAATGTTGCAAAGGTATTGGTTTTCCTATTTCCCCCCTCACAATAAACGGCTACATTCACTCTCACCATTGTAAAAGCCGCAAAATGTTTCGAGCAGGTTACTATTATGTGCGCGGTGTATCTTGAGTCCTGCATTGAACTATTTTGTGAGCGGCTACGTCTTCCTGGAAGAGGTGGCTTTCAATTAATCGATGACCGCCATTGTTTTTGTAACAATCTTGAATATCAACAAGGCACTCTGCTACTGAAAACGTACAATCGATTATCTGTGTTCGTTCTGCGGAAAACTCAAGATAGGCCGCGGACAGTATAGAAATTAGTGAGAAGGTATCACCTTTTAAAGTGACCTGCAAGAGTGTTGGAACTACCCCAGAAGTCTTCCGCGTTTGAATGGAGTCTGGTATAGTGAGTGGCTTATAGCAATTTGGATGTTTACGCCACCAGTTTGCTTCTGATGACGTTAAGGTGCCAGGAAATTTATAAAACCAAAAAAAAACTTAAAGAGCACCTTGATACTTAAAAGCGGGTTGCCACCAAACGAAAGTTTGGAGCATCTAAACCATGCGCAATGGCTGTTTGCCATGACGTCACCATGAGTTAGCCAATGACGAACGAGAACAACGGCTGTTTGGCCGTCTGATTGGACTAGCCCAGTCACGTGATATGCACGTCATAGCAAACAGCCATGGCGTGTGGTATAGCGCCAACGAACGCGAACTATTTCTCTCTAGCGCTAGCTCGCTTCAACCAAAGGAATGAAGAAAGAAATATCTTTTAACACAACAACAAAGCCGCGTGTCTTCCGAATTATTGAGCAAAAATTTGGTATCTCATCGTGCACCTGGGAGCAAGCTGTAAAGGTTAACAAATGGCAACGCAGTATTTTCTTTGTATTCTACCGTGACGCCATCTACTGGCATTAAAATCGTTAATTTTGGCAGCTTGCTTCCAGGGATACGAAGACGTCCCAAATTTTTACTCAATAATTAAGGAGGCACGTGGCTTATTTGTTGTGTTTAAAGGTGCTGCCTTGTGCATTCCTTTGCTTGCAGCGAGAGAGAACTTGATAAGTCTCGATGCTGCAGGCTTTAATTTGGTGACAAGCCACCTTTAAGTGGCTTAAAACACATGACGACTGGGAAAAAGTAGTCTATTAATTTTATGTTTACAAAGTTCTCTGGTTGATTAGTAGGCCTATTGCAAAACAAACTTCGGCGTTTCGTAATTTTATCAAAATTGTTATTAATGCACTTCCATTTTTAGTATATATCCGTATTCAAAGTTTCTTCCAATTTTAGAACGTATATGTTTTCAGTATGTTAATAAAGCGTTACAAACTTATAAGAGAACCGATTTGAAAACGCTGTTGGGTTTGTATAAGCGTGTTCTGTGGCGTGTCTGTGTTAAAAACCTTTTTTTTTCTTCTTCAGAGATAGGAAAGACAATTTACTCATAAGATAACGTACTGTGATTTTTGTTTTATATGATTACTTGCAATACGTTTGGTGGCAAGATGAAAGTTGTACAACCTACGTATTATGTGGCTTTTAGGTGATCTCTAAGAAAATTAAACAGCCTATTGTAGCGTGGCACAATCCCTGAGAAAATTCAATAGCGTAGCGTGGTGCAATCACAATTCTGTTCCCATCGTACACGACTTTAGCTTGGATGAAAATATGGAGCCGTTTAAGTGAGAAGTGTAGCTTGGCGCAATCTCTGAGAAGAATAGCGTGGTGCAATTACAATTCGTTCCCCGTAATACACAGCTCCACATATTCCTCTTGGATGAAAATATGGAGCTATTGAAGCTGAGAAGATTAGTAAATAGTGTAGATTGGCGCAACTTCTGAGAAGATTAAATAGCATAGCATGGTGCAATTCTGTCCCCGTCGTACACAACTCCACATATTTCTCTTGGATGGAAGTGGAGCTATTTAGTGGAGAAAATTAAGTAGGGTGGTTTGGCATAATCTCGAAGAAGATAAAATAACGTAGAGTGGTACAATCACAATTTTGTCCCTGTCGTACACAACTCCACATATTCCTCTTGGATGAATGTGGCGCTATTTAAGCCGAGAAGATTAAATAGGGTGGCTTGGCGCAATCTCCAAGAAGATTATAGCGTAGAGTGGTGCAAACACAATTCTGTTCCCGTCGCACACAACTCCACATATTCCTCTTGGTTGAATGTGGAGTTATTTAAGCTGAGAAGATTAAAAAATAGGGTGACTTGGCACAATCTCTGAGAAGA
This sequence comes from Lithobius niger, assembly GCA_023313725.1. Classification (NCBI taxonomy): domain Eukaryota; kingdom Metazoa; phylum Arthropoda; class Chilopoda; order Lithobiomorpha; family Lithobiidae; genus Lithobius; species Lithobius niger. The sequence continues at coordinate 131,457 of JAHWFP010052781.1, read as the reverse complement.
TTAAATAGCATAGTGTGGTGCAATCATAATTCTGTCCCCGTCGTGCACATCTCCACATACTCCTCTTGGATGAATGTGGAGCTATTTAAGCTGACAACATTAAATAGAGTGGCTTGGCGTAATCTCAGAGAAGATTAAATAGCGTAGCGTGGTGCAAACACAATTCTGTCCCAGTCGTATACACAAATCCACATATTCCTCTTGAACGAATGTGGCACTATTTAAGAGGAGAAAATTAAATAGGGTGGCTTGGCGCAATCTCGGAGAAGATCAAATAGCGTAGTGTGGGGCAATCACAATTTTGTCCCCGTTGTACACAACTTCACATTTTCCTCTTGGATGAATGTGACACTACTTAAGCTGAGAAGATTAAATAGGGTGGCTTGGCGCAATCTCGGAGAAGATTAAATAGCGTGGTGCAAACACAATTCTGAAATTGTTTAGAAAATTACGGAAAAAACCCTCATTAGTCGAAAACAAGAATGGTCCAATAGGCTACTCCAGTCAAAGCACAAGGCCTAAATTTACACTTTTATACACATTACAGGATTTTGCATTAAAATACACGGAGAAACTTGTCCAATAATAAACAAACACAGTGTAACTGGCTAAAAACTCATCGTTTTCCAGTTTATATACGTCCACAAAATTACCATCAACCACCAATCAGATTGCGATTAGCGTGATTTTTCTGACGTCTCTAAACGCAATCGTAAAAATGTAGACTAGGCTACTCCGGTATCAAACGTATAGACAGACCAAGGCAAGCAAGAGCACAGCCACAATTCGTGTACGAACTTCCTGTCCGTCCGACAGTTTGTACTTCGTCACAATTGATGACGGGTGGATGTAACCTCTCTAAAAACAGAACTCTATCGCGTTGTTTTGATGACCGCTTCAAAGTGAGCTTGGTTACAGCTTTAAAAAGACTTATATCGCTACAAGGAGCATTTACAATTCACGCACAAAAAAAAAATTGTTGCACTCTTACGCATTGTGGCAAATGCATATGATGAAGGATATACGATAAAGAGAGAAAAAAATTGTTTACCACTGCAAACACGAGTGTTTTAGAATACGCCTGAAAACATTTTTAGACGCTTTAACTGAAACACACATTACCGCGTTTTACAACAAGATGTTGAAATGAGAGGAAATCTTTCAAAACATTATAGCTAGTGTTGCAGATGTGCTGCAGATGCGCTGCTACACTGTATAAACGCTTAAAACACAAAGTGTTTAAAATAAAATGTTTAAAGTAAAAGTAAAAAGCAGTGCTGGCCGTGCCAAATTATTTTCATAAAACACGACCACACCATACGAAGTGACACTTCCACACTCGCAAAGAGTAACGATTAAAAATGCCACCATGAGAAACTGACCATGAGAAGGCCATCAAGACAAAATGGCACCCCTCCCCCGCAAAAGTGTCACTGCCGGCCAAAATAACACTTTTTTTTTTTTTAAATAGGCTGTTTCTGAAAAAAAATACGTCCAAAATTTTTCACTCTCCTATTAAAGAAGCATTACTTTTTTGACGGATTTGTGATGGGTAGCGGTTTCTGAGATGTTTATCCGCAGCGAGCGCGGAAGCGCGGGCGAGGTACGCACGCAGGATGATCTATGGAGTGGAAATGAAGAACTTGGCAGAAAAATACAGGTAAATGTTTTTATTCTCTATCGCTATAAACTATTCCCACAAATCGGCCACGCCCTTCTACGCTCAGTTAAGGAAATATACAGATTGAAAAGATGTGTCGTCAAATAACACGTCCTTCGGTAGCTCGCTAGTGAGTTAGTGCACTAAAAAGATGGCGCGGAACGGATTTCGCCGCAAATGGAACGCGCCTGTGAAATGATCGATTTGCCATTAAAACATTTTATTTTGAGCCTTAGGAACTGCGAAATTGGTAACCATGCGAGACGCAACTGCATATTCATAATAGTCTAAAAAAGATGACCTTTTGGCGGGTGGCACTTTTGCAGGGAGGGGTGGCATTTTGTCGTGGTGGCATTTTGATGGGTGGCATTTTAACATGACTCGGCCTTCACAGTTAAAAAAAAAAAAGAAAAAGAAAGAAGAGAAGCCTGTGATCCATTCGTATATTTCCTGCCAGTGCATGTGCACTTTAACCATATGCACTTGATCCCAAAAGTGGTAGGCTAACAGAGTATGGTTTCCAAGCAACTGATGCGTAAGCTACAGGATTAATCGTCAAGCGAGCACTTTCACGAGCATCTATCGTATCCTGCACACAAATCTCATAATATACTCTGCACCTTAAAGGTGCCTATAGTATATAGAGCAGTGACACGACGCAGTATTATTGTGTATAACTCTATGCTGGAGCCTTAATGGGTTAACTGCAAGGGGCACTGTGGACAGAAACAGAAGGGCATCATACTGAAGCTGATGCTGTTAAGAGTGATTTTTTAGACCTAAAACGCGCGACTTTTGTTGTTGGAGAAAACAACGTTATTTTAAGCCTAAGAAATCCGCTCTTTCGTTGTTATTCCCTCCATTTTTATGTAGTGCACCTTGTAGTTATGCCCTCCCTCCAAAATCCATACTGGTGCCAATATGGCGGCAAATTTCACTGCTCTATTCACCGAATGACATCCTGCAGCATCTAGCTGCACTGTCTACTATTATTGAGTTCTACGTAGTACTTGATTTCAACAAGCGAGGGAATGCGTAAAGAAATTTATTTTTTGCCACAATACGCAATCCACGTGCCTCCTTTATTATTGAATGCAAATTTGGTGCGTCCCCGTGCACCAGGGAGCAAGCGGTCAAGGTTAAAGATGTCACTGTCACCAGATGGCGCCCATCTAGCGGTTCAAAATCTGCGTTTCAAAATGGTCGATAGCTGGAAAAAAGCGCATGTGGTGTCGTTATAATTATAGCCTTTGTCTTAACTTTACCGCTTGCTCGCTGGTGCACATGGACGCACCAACTTACACTTAATAATTACGGAGGCACGTGGCTTGTTGTTTCATAAAAAAGAATTTAATTTATTTTTGTGTTTCTTCACGTGTTGAAAGTAAGGACTATAGACAGAACTAGATAGCGGTAATCATTTTAATCAAGTGCCCCTTGTAATTATGCCCTCCAGATGCTATCTCGTAGGCAATATGACGTCACTTGACGCTGCCCTATAGAGCAGCGGCAAGTGACGTCGTATTGGCTACGAGATAGCATCTGGAGAGCATAGCTACAAGGGGCACTAGATTAAAATGTAAGGTGAAACAACAACATTTCTGGTCAAGACACTGCTTTGACAGCAGATTTCTTAGGCTTAAAAAACGTTGTTTTCTGCAACAACAAAAATCGTGCGTTATAAGCTTAAGAAATCCAGTCTAATAGCATTGGCTTCAATAAGACGACCCCCTTTCCCCCTCCAGTGCACCTTGCAGCTAACCCTGTTACTGGCTCCACCATAGAGTTATATACAATAATACTACGTTATGTCACTGCTCTTTATATAGCTTGAAAGTTGCAAACAATATTTTTAAGCCCATGGAATATGATCAAAATTAGGGATAGGATGATCCTTTTAACGATTCATTATCCTACTCGGGAACAATAAAAAAAACAACGTAGAATGCTGTTTATACATGCCCAGGCTCAACACATACACGTAATGAGAGGTGTTTCTGCTGCTGCGAGATTCTGTTCGAATCGTGCTCATCATGTCTAACCAACACATCACAGCTACTCCGGACGCCGTTCGCGTCAGCAGTGGGAGCTCGATCGCAGTTTGGCTGAATGTGAGTCAGCCAATGAGAGATGGAGGGGTCGGAGCGACGTGCAGGCACGTGCAGAGGGCGGGGTTAGGGTCGGCCAGCCACTTAGGAACGTCCATCGCCCGTGACGGAGAGGCGGAATAGGGGGTGGAGCCAGCAACGGCAACAACCCGCTATTTGCCCACTGTTCAACAAGGCAATACGACGCCTTGACGTAGAGATCAGTCATTGGAAGCCTCCGGCGGTGCAATGTCGAGAGATTACAGATACGGAGACCACGGTTGGGAGAGTCCATTGTTGAAATTAGCCCGCAGTGGGAACAAGAAACTGACCATTAATAATGGCCGTAATATGAATGACGGACGAGTGAATGTTTGGAAACGGTCGGTCATAAGAGTTGTAGTACAGACTCACAAGTGGGTAGCTGGTTAGATAACAACGTCAACAATAACAACAAGCGCAAAAACTGCTTGTTTGTGGGATTGTAAATAAACCCAAGAAGCTGTGACCGTGACCGCGCTCGGGTTGCTTACTTGTAACGCCTCGGTGGTGAAGCAGCTACTTGAGTCTATATTGCCGCCGTTTTAGAACGGCTTGTACGCCACGGAAGATCGAAATAGAACAAGAGCAGTTTCTCATCCTTTTTGCCTGCGACAACGTGTTTTTTTTTTCTTCTTTTTTTTTTCCTGTTATGTGTCATGCATGTTTGCTGAATTGCTGGGTTCATACAGGTGCTTGAAAATCTTGAAATGTCCTGGAAAATAAAAATGAAATTCCAGGCCCGGAAAACTTGAAAAATCCCGTAAAGGTACCTATAGAGCAGTGACATTTGCCGCCATATTGGCACCAGTATGGGTTTTGGAGGGCATAACTACAAGGTGCACTACGAAAAAATGGAGGGAAAAACAACGGAAGAGCGGATTTCTTAGCCTTAAAATAACGTTGTTTTCTCCAACAACAAAAATCGCGCGTTTTAGTCCTAAGAAATCACCCTTAACAGCATCGGCTTTAGTATGACGCCCTTCTGTTTCTCTCTGCAGTGCCCCTTGCAGCTAACCCATTAAGACTCCACCATAGAGTTATATACAATAATACTATACGTCGTGTCACTGCTCTATTCACCGAATGACAGGATGCAGCATCTAGCGCCGTCTACCATTATTTAGTTCTATGTAGCACTTGATTTCAACAAGCGAAGAAATGCGCAAAGAAATGTCTTTTTTACACAACAAACCAGCCACGTGTCTCCTTAATTAGTGAATGTAAAGTTGGTGCGTCCACGTACACCAGGGAGGAAGCGGTCAAGGTTAATGATATCACTGTCACTCGATGGTGCCCATCGAGCGGTTTAAAATCTCCTTCAAAACGGTCGATATATAGAAAACAGCGTTCGTGATGTCGTTCGGCTTAACTTTACCGCTTGCTTCCTGGTGCACGTGGGCGCACCAACTTTACACTCAATAATTAAGGAGGCACGTGGCTTGTTTGTTGTGCAAAAAGAAATTTATCTGTGTGTTCCTTCGCCTGTTGAAAGTAAGGGCTAGAGATAACTAGATAGCGGCACATGGCTATTATGGGCAGTGACACAAAGTAGTATTATTGTGTATAACTCTGTGCTAAAGCCAGTAACTGGGGTAGGTGCAAGGGGTACTGGAGGGGGAAAAGAAGGGCCGTCTTACTGAAGCCAATGCTATTATAGTAGGGCCACTAAGAGAATGACTTGGTGTTATCATCGATTGTTTAAGTCGTGACCTCGCTTGCTTGTTTTAGGTGCCTGCAAGGTGCACTCTTGGCCATTCATTGTCCGTTACCAAGGATTCTTCCATGGTTTGGCAGCGCTACGTACACGATCGGATCGAGGTCGTCCGTGCATTAGCAATGAATTCAATTGGAATGATCGTTTTGAGACGTTGTTATGGCTACGTCAACACATAAAATAATTTTAGCAGTAAAGAAAGATAATTTGTGGTTCCTCTCATAACATAGTGATATACGATATACACTTAAAAACAAGGTTCGTTACTGAAAATATAAGCGTCGCTCTCGCTTAAAGCATCATTCATCCTCCCCTAATGGTTGCCAGGCAACAACAAGTAACGCAGGCAAGCCATCCAAATTCAGCTGCCCAAAATCCAAACAAACAATAATAGTGAAATATTAAATTAAGTCCCTTTAATTTTTTTTTATTAACTAAGTAAAAATTTTAAGACAAATGAAGAATAAGACGAGCTCCACATGTCTAAAATAAGCATACTACATAACACGAAAAACTGTTGGACTGTGTACGGCAACTGTTAAATCGGCCGTAGCCGCCTCGTGATTTCGGCAGTGTTCTATTACTTTTGATAACAAAAGCCTGGCGAGTTGAAAATAGTTTACAATAAATTTACACTTGTTACCTTGAAACGTGTGCAAATCCTAGATAAACGGGGAAAACAAATACATTGATAGTGTTAGTTGTCAAACTCTCTTGTTGACCTCTCGTTTGTTTACATACGTATACAAAGTGGAGCTGTAAATCAACATCTGTTTTGTCCACTCCCGATCATTTTGTGAGATTTCTTGTATCCAGACGTTAACTCTGTAGTGTTGCACGTATCTTCTTTCAATGATTTGTTGTTGACAAACATTTTGAATCGTAGCACGAAACAAGGAATCGGTGCATCGTTATCCCGCATTTTCTTTATCACCGCCCCTTACTTTAATTGCTGTATAGCGCCGATTACTACCATAAAACTACCATAAGACACTACACAAATAAGAGCACAATGGATTTTTATTTTTATTTACCAAGACTTCTAACAAGACGGCTAGCCTTTTTCCAGCAAACCCCAAGCATTCCTTTGCTATGCCGACACTTTCTTAACAATAGGGAGTTGTTTATTTGTACGCATGTCTACAATAACGCATGTCTTATGACGTGTCGAAAAAATTGAGCTGCGAAATGGGTGATAGACGCGGCCTTTTTTTTTTCCCCGGCGTCTCTAGCCTACATCACTTGCCCTGAAAAGCTATAGGCTTAACGCGCCTTACATGAGACATGTAGCATTTTAGCAAAACGTTACAACACTCCAGTAGCAGCCACTGCACACTTTCTGGATTGCGTGTTAGTTCTATACTCTCCAAATTCACTCACCCTGGATTCGAAATACTAGACGAAGTTTTAAACATGTCCAGAGCTTGACTGTGTTAAGTTTTACCGCGCTTCGCTAACGGAGTCGAATTCGACGCCATGTCTGGGCTCGATTGAAGTCGCTGTTGGCAAGGTGCACCTATCCTGCTGGCAAAAATGCGCGATATTCGACGAACGCCGAGTCATTCTTTCAGTGGCCGGACTCTAGACTGGATTTCTTAGGCCTATAACGCGCGATTTTTGTCGATTTGTTGGCAGTTGCTGCCATTTTTAAGCAAGTGGATTCTTTTCTTTTCCGATTACAACCTAGCAGCATAAGGGATTGGAAAAAACAACGTTTTTTTAAGCCTATGAAATCCGCTCTCAAAGCACTGCCTTGACTAGAAGTGCCGTTGTTTAACCCTCCATTTTAATCTAGTGCCCCTTGCAGCTATCTCTCTTGTAGCCAATATGATGTCACATGACGCTGCTCTGCTGCAGCTTGTCATTTGGTGGCCAATCCTCCGTTAAAGGGATATACCTCCCAGCACCATTTTTCTCGATCCTCCACATCAAGTACGGCCCCAAAGGTCTATTTCCTTACCGTTAGTCTTTCCCTTGCTAAAAATCCTTTATAAAATATGGCGTCTATGAGATTTTCTGTTGAATAATGGGGAACTTTATTTACGTTCTGGAAAAAAACGTATATGATGCTTTGCGCGCCTACAATAGATCGCCGAAGCTAAATTATAAGACACTAGCCTAGACAATTATAAATTTGTAATGTTAAAATACGAGAATCATTTCAGTTTGTGACGACACAATCTTTAACTTGATTTTGTTTCGTGTACTATTCCCAAAGCCAACCGAGACAGCAGCTACGGTCCTCGCTGCGAGGAACGCAGCACCACCACAGCCGACCTTGACGCTGTAAATGCACGGATGGCGATCTGCGAATACCTGTTATAAGGCACGCGGAATTAAGGCAGGCCGGGTGTCCCTTTAAAATCACATAGGCCTACCTTCACGATATATTCGAGCATCCTGCGTAAAATGGCTTTTGCAGCATTTACATTGATGGTTAGAGTCACTAAATGTAGCAAAACGTTTCTCACGAGGGGAAAAAATAGAAAAATGAATGCCTCTGCAACATTTACATGCGTCTGAAGTAGCCTAGCCTAATGTTGCAAAATTTAGTCATACAGGGAAGGCAACCCGGAGAAATGTGCACCTTAAACGTCCTGGAATAATCCTAGAAAATCGTAAAACAGAAAATCGCGTCTCTGTTTTCAGTGTCAGTGTACGTTTATTTTTAAGCATATAAAATAACGAGAAATAAAAACTAATTGTAACACTGCGTTCCACATTATGTTTCCACTAGTTTGTTCCACATTATATTTCTATGACGCAACGTTTCCTTGCACTACGAGTGCAAAAACAAGGAATACCACACTTGTAGAGTCTACACAGTTACTGTTATAGTCTACGAGTGGGACGAGATTTTGCACTCGTAGTAAAAGGAAACGTCGCCGGACAGTCAGTTTCCTGCAAACATAATGTGGAACAAACTGTAGTGCGTTTCACCAGTCATTTTAATGGACCCAAATCTGTCACGTCTTGTCACAGTGTTGATAAGATTTAAATGGTTCTCACGAGTGGAACAACATTTTTTTTACATTTTATGTGCAATTTTTCAGATACGGGGGGGGGGGGGGGCCGGCCCCGTATCCTACTCAGCCTCTCCATTGGAACTCCCCTTGTCAAGCTCTCGGTGACGCTGTTAGCGTCCGTTCAAAAAAACATCCATTCTTTTGTAAAAAAAATTGCACATTGCTAATCAAGGATGCAGTATAGAACATTTATTATATTACCGCCTTACCTTTACAATGAGTTTTACAAAATGCTTAGGACTAAAGGCCACTAACTTTCAGATCCAACGCAAAGTCGATAATTCCAGGGTGCGTACTCATCTGTAACGTTAAAATGCCAGGACTTTCCCAGGATTTTTCAAGGACTGGTCAATGAAAACTCAAGGGTCAGAAATTAGCAATTACGAGAAAATTAAAAGATAAATTTGTTAAATTCCAATTTTAGCGGCCTAATTTTCTGTACCTATTTCAAATTTTACTAAGCTTACTGCTTCCCCTAACCTCCAACCGTCATTTCACCCCAATGAACCTGGCTGGAGAGTCTCATCCCCTACCCCAAATCCCCCATCCCGCTGGGGTGAACTACCTCCAATCCACCCCTGTAGATTACAGTTTAATTTTCAGTCAGCTGCACCTTGACTGTAATCAACCAATGATAATGTCTACTTTATTAGGCCTTTACTACAGGGTTTAGTCGATGTCTGAAGTGGGAAACCGTGAAGGTTTCTTTCTTTCTAAACATTTTCCAGCCACGACAAGAGCAATGTTTTGTTCTTTTTCTTGCTTTCTTCCCTCAGATTTCCTTCTATCTGTCCATCGGCGGACTTACGACTCTTGATCTCAGCACCGCTCTCGTGGGTGGTCCGTGCAACTCAATCCAATTCTGCATCTTGACGCTGACAGGTATTTTCGACGCGTCGTAATGGAGGCTTGTCTTGTTTGACACTGCAGAGCACTGCAGACAACTATAAATAACTAGGGGCATGGCGCACCAATCAGAAGGAGGGTCAGTGAGTGAGTGGGTGGGGGCTAGGGTTAAAATGGCCCCTCGCCTCCACCCCGCCAGAGTAGAAATTAAGAGTAAAATTTGATATACGGAGACCCACCCCACAGGCTAAGGCATTTTATTGAAGTTGAAAAAAAGACCACATAAAGACATGTTTTTTTGTGGCATTTTAAATCAGAATTAGAGTAGTATTTTTTTCTGGCTGTCTTATTAGTAGATGGATGTATATATATTATCAACCCCAAAACAAAACTTGTTAAGGTTTCCCGCCACGTTTTTCGGCCGTTTCCAGTCGCGATATCAAACGCCAAGTCCTTTCGCCAAGTTATGGTTATTGTTTCAAAATTAAACTATAAAATCTGAAAATTGTTCACTGCACAATTTTCAGTTATTTCAGTTAACATTTGAAGTGTTCGTTGGTTAACTTGGTCATAGAGCTTGGCGTTTGATTATAACACGACTTCAAACGGCCGAAAAGTTTGGCGTGAATCCTTACCAAATTTTGTTTCGCAGAGATATCACGTCTTTTTGGTCCAAACTGATAAATCCATTTTTATTCTTAGCAATGAGATGACAAAGTCGAAAAATCAGGTAAGGGGTTTCTCTTTTTTTTTTTTTTTACTTTTTTTTGAGGTTTCCGGTATTAGGTTAACGAGTGTCATATACCCCTTCCACACTGGAGGCCTAACACCGCGTTTGGTGTCTGGGCCCCGTCTTATAGGCTATACCCGCTGGCAAAACCAGGGTTTCCTAAAAGAGAAAACCCGATACCACAATTATTTCCATACCCCTTTCATACTGAACCCCGACATCACCACCAGGGTCCGGGCTTTCCTTTCACCCCTCTGTCTCCTGTCCCCTGTTCTTGTTCTTTTTTCTCTTATAACGTACGCTGTTGTTTACCAGTGTTCCAGGAGTCAAAACGTTTCTCTACAAAGCGGGTCCGCACACCGACTCTTTCCACACTGAAACGTGGGGTCGGGGTCGGGGTGTCAAGTCCCGACTTCGACCAGGACTTGCAAGTTCGGGCCCAGTGTGGAAGTGTTGAGGCTTTTACCCCAGTATGCTTTTAGTCTTTGGGTGAGAAGCCCATCGAACTCGCATTGTTCAGCAGTGGGAAAAGCAACAATTTTTCATTCATGTGTTGTTGTCGTCGCGTTGCGTACTCGCGTCTTCGTGCTCATCGTTGCAAGCCTAAATCTGTTCTTCATTGTTGTATTTATTACTGAGTAAATACAGATTTGACTTTCTGTCCTGTTTATTCTTGAAGTAAAATGCTGTAACGGCCCTTAAAATAGTACTGAGATTGTTTGTAACTTTGCATTTACCCTTCCCATAACCCCCAAACCAGCAAAAGGCACTTTGCACGGTTAAACCATAATAGCTATCTGTAAAATTTTAGCTTTATGTACCGCGTGTCTGTGAAATTAGCTAGCTAGCTAGTCCCTAAATTAGTCAAATGTCAATGTTATTCACACCTTTTTCCAAAAAGAAAAAAAAACGTTAAGCTGTGTCATTATAGTGAAATTTACGTTGTCAGGAAAGGAGATCAAATTCTTCCGGCGATTAAATGAAGTTTCAGCCTTTTCTGTTACATTGGTGTTTTTCCTCAGATGCAGAAAACAGCAAACTGCCGCAGTATAGTAGCATAATTGGTCATGTATTTTATCTGGATAGGACGAACATTAACGTTGTCGTTGAAACTTGATGCGACACACTAGTGTGTTTCTTAATAGTAGATCTAAGGGTCACAATTTTTGAATTAACATTGTAACTTATACAATTAGTTAACGTTACAATAACCAAATACAACGCGCGATGGCCCAAGCACGCCATCCGAGATGAAGGGATCGTACACCGTCTGTTGACCACAAACCTTCCACAAAATTACAAATTCTTTTATATTAAAGGCTCCTATAAACAAACCTACCTAATAGTTAAACTTTTTTTTTGTAAATATTGGCAGTGAGTCGAACAGGTGTCGGAGATAGGTTGATATTTGGATCGGCTATGGTCGGCAAAATGTTTGGGTAACGTATCGGTATCGGATGGGATCGGATCAGCCAGAGGCGGACTGGCGGGTCAAGAGGCCAGTCGGGAAGGTAACGGCCAGAGACCACTTTTTTTTTCAACTTATTACAGTAGAGCCAGGGACGTAGGAACGTGCATTTGGCTCGGGTGGGGAGTAGACAGGTTAAATTTGTCGAATCATGCACTGGAGCTAGGGGGGACTGGAGGAGCGCTGTGAACTCCCCAGGTGGGTCCGGGGCGGAGCCTCGGAAGCTGACGGATTTTTAGGTATTCTGAGGCTTTTTCTGGCTTCACACGATACGTTTTAGACACTGATTAGGACGCCACAAAAAAAAAAAAAAGTAAATGAACAGTAGGGAAAGACCTTTTTTTTAAATCCCTTCCCACGCCCTAAATTTATTTTTGGTAGCTTTAGAAGAATGATAGGTCCAGGTGCTTATGAAAAGCAAGTGATTAATCCTAGTGATTAGTTTTGGTTCAGTGTTATGTGTTATCTCACTGCAGGTAGCATATTTTGGCGTTTCGTGGGGTGGGGATTTTTCAACATCAGTGTGGGATGCAAATAATAAAGGGCGGAACCGGAACAAATTTTTTTTTTTTGGGGGGGGGGATTCGCCGAGTGTTTTTTAACCATTTTTTTATATTAATATTTGTCTTAGATTAGCTACATTTTTTCGAACAATTTCAGGAATTTTTGCGAGTTAACGTGGAGGGGGCCACAGGCCTTTCGGCTTCATTCTCTTCGGCGACTTCCCTGGATCTGACCTCGACAATAATTGAATCTCAATTTCCGCATTTTAAAACATGGAAATAGAACCTAAGCCTAGTTACGACACGAACTTGCTAGGAGTAAAGGAACAAAATAGTGAAAATTGAAGCCCTTCAGCGAAAATGGTCATGGCGTTAAGGGGCTATAGACTAGGCTTTAGTATTCGTTAGAATTCGGTCATGTGATTGTTGTGGTACATTTTTGCTGAGATGCTTTATTTCTCATTTTATCTATTGTGGGAAACGCACATGACAATAATCTGATACAGATCATTCTCAATGGGGTTGCTCTGCAACTTGAAAAATTTAGGAGTAGAAAAAAATTCAGAGCTGAGATCCTTCCTAAGCTGAGATTGTGTGTCGTTTTATAGCTGGCTGCAGAAGTTTTAGTTTTACCACCGAAATTCAGGTTCTTTTGACCGGGCGCAGAACGGACTTTAACCAAATTCTTACTAATTGAGATGGCTTTCCGTTCTCCTCTCGATTTTCGTTTTTTAGGCCAAGTTTTGAAGGTTTTCGTCGTTTTAGAGCAAATTGAAGAATTCTCATCGGTTCGCTATTTCCATGACAGAAGAAACGTCATCATCACTTTCTCTTTCTCCATGGTTAATGGTGACCGAATGATCCGTGTGTTAAATGTCCTGGTAGTTAATGCAATCACTCCAGACAGAATGTGTATACGCATATTTTGTAACTCCAAGAAGTGTGGCTTCTGTCCAATACTCAAGCGCGGCTGCTCGTTCATTCATTCATTAATCGTAAAGACGCGAGAAACCGCAACTATACTATTTTAGATTCTGGTTGGCCATTCGCTCCGATTTTTGGAAAATGGATTGATCATGCCTGGTGAAATTTCTCTTCGAGCAGACGAACCAATATGGCTACCGTATCGCTAGCTTCATCGCTTTCCCAACGTGAAAAGCCTTTGAATTTACACGCTAAGAAGATTGTTTGGAATGTCTTCAAATACATCAAGACTCTGTACTCAACACGGATGCTGAAACAACAAATTCAAGAGGCCGGCATTGCCACTGGACTTTCTCAGAGAACGGTAAGACGTATCTTGTCAGTAGCAAAAACCGTACCGACAGCCAAAGTTAGGATTAGGCCTAACGCCGCAGACATTATGTACGCCAGCCGCTCAATGCGTGTACAAGATTCCAGTCACCGCCAACGTTAGTGCATACGCGTGACAGGCGATTGAAACGATCATAAAATACAGCTTTTCGAGTGGCCAACCAGAACCTAAAATAGTATAGTAAACTGCGGCCTTCTCTTGTTGAAACTCGAAACTTCGGCGTCGTATTTGGAAAACAAAACCGACTTTTACAAAAACCAATGTTTCTTGCAAACTGAGAAGGGTTAATTTAGTAAGTACAGCCAAAATATGTGAAACTTAGTAAGAATAAATAAAGAGTAACCGAGTATTACAAAAATTTTTTTTTTAAATAATACACTGAATTTCCTTTTAAACTAATTTATTTCTGCTGAGAGGCCACTAGGGCGAGAGGCCAGTCGGGAATTCCCGACCCCCCGACCTTGCCAGTCCGCCTCTGGGATCAGCTAAAAGTGGTGTCGGTCAATTCTTATTGGATGGGTTGGGTGTTTCAAGGGGTCCCTGACACACAGTCATTTCAGGGATGATGAATGACTTAAAAATGCATGTAAACCTGTGTAAATCCCGAAGGTTTCACAACATGAACACCGCAGTGATTGTGTATAAGTACTTCTATTTCTTCTACAACTTTCTCTTTTTTGTTGTTGTTTCTTTTGTATGAACTCGAATTTTCTATATTCTCGTAAGTTCGTAACCACGTGACAGTTACGTGCCTTTTCACCTTTTCAACTCCTAGATGCAGTGCCGTAGAATCTTCGAGCAATATAAATAAAATAGCGGTAAACTAAAAATATGAATAACACTTCGCAGCAGCGCCGCGAATTTACATAACTAAAACGAGATCACGTGACCCACATCCGACTTTTGGACGTGGATGCTGTGGTTAGAATATGGGCAACGCTATGGAAACGGCAAACCGGCGCCTTTAATATATGCTATAAAATGAAAGCAATAAAACAAAGTAAGTAACGGTCGACTAACAATTTTGGCTCCTCTAATTCTTATTATTTTATTTGCAAACATAAACATTATTAAATTTGCAAGTTCAGGGAAGGTTTTACATATGCCGCCCCTAATAAGATATTTTCAGACGTGTGCTACCTCCCCCCACCCTCCTTTCAGGTAAGGGGGTTTGTACATTCTCCGAGCGCCGTAAAGTCTCCTAGTTGGGGAAAGCTAGCACATTTTAAAACTATTTTGGGACCGTTTCTGGCCTCTGGGGCTAGCGTACACTAGCCTATATCTAAAAGGCGGGAAGTTTTGATCAAAGACAAAAGGATAAAAGGTTATACCGAGCACGGTGAGGAACGACACGGAGCACGAAAGGGAATGTCTAAATGTAAAAATAGTCACAATTTTAGACTATTCTGTGACAATTTATGACTTTTGGTGTTAGCGTAAGTGGCGGGTTTGGATCAAAGATAAAGAGGGAAAAGTCAACCAGAATATTAACAAAAAATGGGGGGGGGGGGGGGGGGGGCCCCAATTTGCCCCTCCCGTCGTAAAATCCTTGCTTGCCTTCCTTTAAAACCGTTACTGTGCAAGGTATAATTTTAGAGCAGTTGATTGATATTTTCAAACATGTTAAAATGTTGACAACATTCAAAGTTATTTTACAAGTCTTTTTTCTGTATATTACAGTCTACAAAGTCGGCATAGTTATTTGCAACAAGCTAGTTTTGATCAAAATAAAAAGCAGAAGAGATGGTGGTGGCGGGGGGGGGGGGGCGGGTCAACAGTTACTTTCAAACGGAACTTATCTATTTTTCAACAACTCATGAGGGCAAGCTACGGTAGGCGTAGTAACAGTAGATCATCCCATTGTAGACATCGATTGTTAAAATTTGATTGTTGATGATAATAAGGCGGCTCATGTGTCTATTAACTGTAAGCAACTGAAAGCATATTCTGGCATGTTGAGGATAAATCCCAATGCGACAGAAATGTTTCAAATTGTGGAAAATGAAAGGGGAAGGGTCAGAGATTAAGAAAAACTAAAATTTAAAGGATGAATGTCCACCAATCATAGAGAAAAAGATGCGTCAATAACGTTGCTTTTATGGCTAGCTAATACGATTTTTCCCATGTTAAATCCCATAGGCTTTTTGCTCATGGCTAGCGCAAAATTGAGAAGGCCTACGTACCTGAACTTTTGCACACGGATGAATGGTGATCTGAGGATGGTCCTTTTGTTGGTTTGGGGGTTGCAGGGGTCAGGACAATTGCGTGGGAGGGTTTTGAAATTCGTCATCAGCGGATTTAAATTTCGTTACTTTTCCAAGTTGCAACCAAAGATTTTAAGCAACAATGGCTTGAACAATCCAGACTGGTCCTTAGATTTATTGTAAAAGCCTGGACGAACTAAAAACTGAACTGTAACGAAGGACAAAATAAAGAAACATTAACGTTGCCGTGGATTGCGTCAGAATAAAGGGATGCACGTTAGATGATGGTTACGCAACAATACGAGCATGCACGAGCTAATGGGATTTTTGTTAATAACCCAAAAATAAAATGCTTCGCGTTCTGCTGCTTTAGTAACAGAGACCTTCGAGGGTTTCTGCATGACTAAATGTGAACGAAATCTTGAAAAATTAAGGGGAAGGTGCAAGGATAAACAAAATAAACTGAAGGAGATGCGTTGATTGAGTGAGCGAAGCGAACGAAATCAGCGATTGTTAGCCAGTGTATGCAAAAATGGGATTGAAGCATATTAAACAGACGGTGTAACCTTATGTACGTTCACAGTCGTATGAAAGTTATGATAACCACCCAAAACCAAAACTGGTAGAAAAACCCGCCAGTTGGCCTTTGAGGGTAGTGATATCATTCCTATTAGCCAAGTTAATCGCACCCAATAACACTTTGGACGTTAAATGAAAACTTGAAGATTGCTACAACGAGTATCAATCTTCAAGTTTTCATTTAACTTTCGAACTATTAGTCGGTGCGATTAACTTGGCTAATAGGATTGACCTTAGCGGCCTTTCCCTTGTTGAATGATATCACTACCTTCAAAGGCCGATCGTCTTTGGAAACTTGGCGGGTTTTCCTACCAGTTTTGGTTTTAGGGATGTTTTTAAAGTCAGCGGCTTGCGAGTCGCTTGGCCGCGGGAAACGCTTTGCCATTGAAATAACAAACAGGCAGCGTTTCCGCTTGCAAGCGAGTCGCAAGCCGCTGACTTTAAAAACATCCCTTTTGGGTGGATCTAGACTGTTCCGGTCTCTTTCACTGTTCAGCCAGCTAGCGACAGCCTGGTGGCGCCATCTAGTATTTCAAATCGGAACTAACTGGTATGAAGTGCTCTGCTTCGCTTTCTGCGTGCGCGAGGCGAAGAGAAGAGGTGAAAAGCGAACTGCTTCCAATTTAGTTGCGACTGTCAAAATGTTGTTATGCATTGGTAGCCATTGAGGCCCCGTTTGGTTGGTTCTTAATTAATTAAATCGCTTGTATTTATGTAAAAAAATTTTTGATTTCTGCATGTCACATAGAATTTTCCCTTTATTCTGGGACATAACTGTCGCTTTCCTCCAAAAATATAAAGATTCGTACATGCACTATAGAGCTACGAGATACCATTTGGTGGGCATAGCTACAAGGTGCACTAGATTAAAATGTAAGGGAAAAAACGGCACTCCTAGTCAAGACAGTGCTTTGAGAGCGGATTTCTTACGCTTAAAAGAACGTTGTTTTCTCCAGCAACAAAAATCATGCGTTATAGGCTTAAGAAATCCAGTTTAATAGCATTGGCTTCAGTAAGACGACCTTCCTTTTTCCCACCAGTGCACCTTGCAGCTAACCCAGTAACTGGCTCCACCATAGAGTTATACACAATAATACTACGTCGTGTCACTGCCCTATTAGCAAAATTACCAAAATTTATACGTTGGGAAAAATATATATTTTGTCAAAAAGTTAAACATAATAATTTGTAATTAATATTGGAAGGTGAAATTTGGCCATGAAAGGTTAAAAGGTCACACCTTCTCACTATATTCGAGCATTTATTCGCGAAATAGATTTTGGAACATATACATGGGTTAGAGTGAATGTAGCAAAACAGTTTCTCACGAGGGAAGAAATAGGAAAAATTAATGCCTTTGCAACATTTACACGCGTCTGAAGTAAATGTTGCAAAACTGAGCCATACAGGAAAGCCAACCGGGAGTACTGTACCTTTAAGGCCAAATTCACCAGTTTAGTGGGCCTGGTATAAAATCTCTCCTGGGATTAGTCATGAAGATCAAAAGTATTCATTCGCTACTTGAGCTTCCACAACCGAATGAGTGACAACAGCAATGCATAGGCTATTAGCGAACACCCACATTCGCTCGTATGCATTATTGGTTTCGCTCACTCATTGGTCCATATTCGCTACATGAACTTATTCCGGTTTAGCAAAACAATGAAGTTGACAAAAATGAAGGATCCGAGACTGGTGCCAACTTGTACAGTGCTAGCATAAAACAAAATTATAACTAAACTAGCGTAGCGTCGTACCCGGCTTCGCCCGGGGATTTGTTTGACCCGTGGTTGTTTCCCAGTATTTGCTCGGTGCTGCCTGATCGTTCACTGCAACAGTCAATTTTTCTTTGTGTAATACTCCCCCTTTCTGTCAATCCTCTCCCTCCGCAAAGCAATATCGTAATCAAACAGTGGCTGTAACATAAGCACTGCACGGGCATTCCCCGTTCAGGCCCCTCTCCACTCCCAGTAGCGTGCGAAAAATAACTGTTCTTCGTCCATGACGTCATTTAAGACATGCCTTTGCGATGCCCGCGCAGAGCAAATTGTTAGTCGAGGTAACAATGTGCCAATTTTAACTTCTTTTCAGGCCAACAACGTCCCAGTCTCAACTTCATGCCAAAGAATTGACACACTCGCACGTTTTTATTGTTCCCCTTCCGGGGGTCGTTGCGGTTGCTTCATTTCTGCTATGAGACTTTGGTTTGTAATGTAATAAGAAGATTCAGTACACGACGAGTCTTTTTCAGACATGAATACAGACAGTTCACTGCTAATCACCTTCTTCACAGTGAGTTTCTGTCTGGGACATCGTCAGCTATAAGGTTGTTGTAGAACCAGTGACGTTCTGATGGCATTACTATACTGGTGCCGAACACATGTCTAACATACCTTTTAAAGTGGCTCTATACTATCGATTGAAAGTAGGCAGAATCTGCCAACAACTAGCGCTGTCTATAGTTTGTTCCACATTATGTTTTCAGAAAACTGACTGTATGATGTCACGTTTCTTTGCACTACGATTGCAAAAACATGTTAATATAACACTTGTAGAGACTACACAGTTACTGTTACAGTCTACGAGTGGAATATTTACATGTTTTTTGTACTCAAAGCGGCAGGAAACGTGGCATCATACAGTCAGTTTTCTGAAAACATAATGTGGAACAAGGTATAGTGCTGTCAAGAACTTGTTCCTATACCAAGCGAAGGAACGCGCAACGACATTTCTTTTCTTTAATCAAACAAGCCACTCCCTCGTTAATTATTGATTGAAAATTTGGTACGTCCTCGTGCACCTGGGAGCAAGCTGTAGAGGTTAACAATATCACCGTCGCTGTAGTTTGCTCCACATTATGTTTGCAGGAAACAGACTATGACACCACGTTTCCTTCTACTACGAGTGCAAAAACATGTGGATATCACACTTGTAGTTACAGTTACTGTTAAGAGTCTACAAGTGGGATATTTATGTGTTTTTGCACTATAGATTGCACCATGTTATATTCGTTCGCTTTTCAATCGGGGGTAGTGCCACTCGGTGATGGCGTCAGGACTCAATTGGTGGGGGGGGGGGGCGCGACAGAGGGCACATCTGAAAACAGAATGGGCCAGGGACTTTTTTTTTTCAAGGTAGCCGTATTAGGCACTTTTGTTCGGTGTATACCACGCGCAGTGGCTGTTTGCTGTGACGTGCATGTCACGTGACTGGGCTAGTCCAATCAGATGGCCAAACAGCCGTTGTTCTCGTTCGTCATTGGCTAACTCATGGTGACGTCACAGCAAACAGCCATTGCGCATGGTTTAATTGAACTTAAACGTAACGTAAGCTTCAATGCTGTCTAATTTTTTTTTAAATCCTCCCCATAAACACACAAAATAAATTATTGCAAAGTACTACAAAAATAGATAAATAAATAAATTTAAATAAATTTTAAAAAAAATGAAAGCTTAGTTTATTAATTTGATGTCAAGTTTTGCCTGCAATTTTTAAAGTTTTTTTTCCTGGTGGTGATCTGAATGTTGGGGTCAGGGGGACCGGCCCGTGGGGGGGAGGGGGGGGGGGGGGGGAAAATACGGGGGGGGGGGGGGGGTCATGGCCCCCTCCTAGCGCCGTCAATGGTGCCACTTTAACTTTGATCTAGAGATTGATGCACGATTCCGATGGGCCACTTTCAATGACTATATTTGGTTATTGGAACTTTCATGGCTTGTGCCTCGGTCGTGGACAGATCGTTCTGGTTGCAGAATGGATTAGTTACATCTAATCATTTAAATAGGGCATATACACATCGATATTCGTCTTGTAGTAGGCCTACATGATTCTTGGTGCTTTATTCTCGATGTATAAAGGCTCGTTTAGGCTACGAGACCTTCTCGCTCGCCGAAAGCTATTTGCTAGGCAACCGTTATTTATTTGCGATTAATTTCCCGTTTCTACTAAATGAATGCGGTAATAGGCAACAAATTAAATGTGTTATAAATAACAACACGGACAAAGAACAAAGTGCAACAGTCATTTTAAACATTGCTACAACATTGTTGCCATTTCACGCTATTTCCAAAGTTTGCTGGTCTCGCTGAAAAAACAGCTTTTAGCAGTGATCAATCGATGGTAGAATAAATAGCTACTCGCAGCGAGAATTCAAAATCTAACATGGCGTCCATTTCGAAGTTCTAGAATCGAAGACAAAACATTGAATACCGGCATTCAGAAATCTGTCCGTCGTCTTGTACTGCAATGAAAATTGTTTTCTAGTTGTTAGGAATCTACGCTGTTGTGTTGCACGCTTCGTACGTCGTGTCGAGAGGCACGAGGAAGAGATTTGCGTCCGCGTTGCTGCCATGGTTACTACGTGTAGACATGAGTCTATGACATGAGTCGTTCCTATGAGTCTATGAGTCATGTCTACGTGTAGACATGAGTCTATGACATGAGTCGTTCCTACGGAACTTTTCATAGACTCATGGTGTAGACAACTCGAAAGCCGCATTCTCCGGCAAAGGCGAGAAGCAGCCATCAGATTTAGTATTGACCAAGTAAAAGCCAGTAAGCGAGAAAAATGTCCTTGCATAAACGCGCCCTAACCATTTAATTTACATCCAGGTTACTGTAGCCTATACTTGTATCACTTCCTTGTGATGGAGGTCACTATTAACCTGGAGGCTGCTAATTTGTGGTGGGTCGTAGTTCCCGGCCTTTACTGTCTGTCCTCCAAGCTAATTTATTTTACTGGGAGTTGATTTCTCATTAAATCAGTTAGCAGCAGTTTTCTAAATTCGAATGTTTGTGGAGATCGGCATTTGTCTCCCATCCTCCAACTCCTCCTTGTGAAATGTGCAACATTTCTAATAAATAGTGGTATCGATTAGTCGAGCCTTCTATCCGTTAAGGAAGTGCTATTCGTGGAGTTATTTACTTATCATGAATCTCCTCTTGAGTCTCATGAATCGAGCTTTGTGCAGTTTGGTGGCGTAATAGACTTGCGCTTTATCTACGTGTCTATCAGCTTTAATCTGTACAGCTTATTGTTAAGTTTGTCCTAGACAATCAGAATAAGCATGCACAGAATAGGCAGAACAGACGCAGAATAGGCATGCATTAATGTATTCACCCGACAAGCCTGTCTGGTTAATACATTAATGCATGCCTATTCTGCGTAGACTTGGGAATTGCTGTATTAATTGTTAATGGTAACATGTCTTTTCATGTATCTCACTTGCAGCACTGCTTAAAAGCCGTTTAAAATATCCGGCAGTTTACCAGCGTCTCGAGGGGTAAATAACACTTAACGTATTATGTGTCATGTTTTCCTATTATATTTGTCACCCAATTTCACGATCTCAGTCCTCCTTTAACAAAGGAACATGACGCTATTGCAATAATGGTTTAGGACTGAGATGCAAAAGAAGGAGTGATATCGGATATCACGCCTGCTTTTGGATATCACGCCTGGATATCACGCCTGCTGATGAATTTAAGAACATCTCGCTTGCACCAGATGTTAAAAAGGCGTTATACCGTCTCGATTAAAATTAAGAACAGCACCGTAAAGAGCTTATTTTGCTTAAGCAAGAAAAAATGCTTTCGTTTTGTTATTTATTTTTCTTGTAGCACGAAAACATTATGACACTGAACTGTAAAGGTTATTTACGATTCAGTACCGTGGAAACTCAACGCCGAATAGCCCCTTCAAACAACTTCAGAAAAATATTAAAAGAAGTTGTCTGTAGGGACTGCTCTTCGTTGAGTTTACGCAGTATGAACGGCGATGGGGTACTTCGGAATCGAGTTACAGTCAATAAACGAGAAGGCAGAACCCTTCACTAAGCAAGGAATAACAATGCTGTCAGCAATGACATCTTTGTCGCATTGTCGGCCTTTTTCTGCAAAAGAACGTCAGCACGATTTTTGTTGTGTGCGTGCTGTACTATTGTTGTCGGACTGAGATCGTGAAATTGGGTGAAGTTGTATAAGTTATCAGCCATTTTCCTCGGAGAGATACAACAATGGCTCGGCCCTGCCGACCTCGACATTGTTATATCTCACTCCTCGGAAAGGTGGCTGACAACCTATACAACTTCACCAAAGTTTCGCTGTTCAAAATCCCATAATTGCAGAGTTGCCTGGGCAAGCCAAGCAAGGGGAGGGGGGCTCCACAACAACCTGTTCTGTTCTTAATCAGCACCTTTACCAATGCTTTAAAGTCCTTGATGTCCTGGTACTTCATTTGAATGTCTGTGTACGGTCTTGGCCTTGTTCTTGCCATTGACACGGCAATTGCCCAGTGACTTGGAACGAACATGCTGATCGCTTTTGTGTCTCATTCTATGATAGCGTGCATTGAATCACACTCCCTTTATGAATATCCAGGTTCAAAAAAATCATTGATTGAGCTCTTCCAAGGCTACGAAGTGCTTAGTCGCATACAAACACATAGCAGCAAAATAGTTGTTGCAGTTTTGTCCTCCGCATGGGTCGGACGTTATTTAGGCCTAACGATGCAGTTGAGCTTCGCCAGTAGTACATGTGTCTTTGTGTGACTGTAGGCGTTGCTAGGTTACGCAAACAAACGAGACAGAGCGTATTTCGAAAGAAAGGACTTCAGGATTGTTTATGGTTGGAAAATACATACTTTTATTTGAAATGAATGACTCAAACGGAACGGAACATGTTGATATTGTAATATTCAGAGTGAGTGACGCGCGGAAGTGGTATTAACTTCAAATAGCGCGGCCATGTTTTGCATTACAGTTTGCCGACCAATGAAAGCTACAGGATAATCCCTTTCTGATTTAGTTTTAAATTCAGCCAATGAACCTCAACGTACAGTGGTAACACCATAGTAGCTTTCGAAAGCTACTGAAGTTTTATGACCGTAAGTCGGTTGTGATTGGATGAATTTAGTACACGTCAAGAGAACAAATTTATGCTAGGGAAATGCTCTCTGTGATCCGCACTGGTACCAGCAATCCAGCATCTGCTTCATCAGTAGGCTACTGTGGCTAGTCGTTCATGTGATGTCACAGAAATGACCTCTGTTTGTTCTGTCTTTTCAGCAGGTGTTGTATCTTGTTCACCAGAATTTGGCTCCATACCTACAGCTTGTTCTATCTGTTCTTCAATTGGATCTTCATTTACAGAATGGTTCAATTCGAAGATTGGCCTAAACTTTGGTGGGATTCCTTCATAATCACTGCCAGATTTACCAGGTTCATATTCAGATAGACTCTCAGTGCAGAAAAAGAGTCAGAGCTGCTGATGTAATGGCAACATCATGTTCCAGCAGCCTATGACGGGTTGCTCAATCATACTGTGAACGACCTGGAATGAACAGTAACAGAGCATTGGGTTATTTCGACATAAAACAAAAAAAAAAAAGACTAACTAAGCATACTCACCTTTAAAAATAACTTAAATAAAAGTAAGACGGAAAAAAGCAAAACAGCAAAATCATACCATACAGGAATAATGGAAAGCATTTGGGCACAATTCTAATAAAAATAGCAATATTTCTACCTTCACTTCGAGGGCCGTCTTCAAGGCATTAAAGCCTAAAAAGATAGAAGTAAGCTGGCTTTAGATATCACAATGTTGTGGTAGGGTTTAGTTCACGTGAAACCATAGTGTTGTATTCAACCAATGCGAATTCGTTAATGTGTTAAACCCATTGCAACAGTCCAAAAAAGCACTGTTCATTACAAACGTAGAAGAATTGCTTATTTAATGTTTTATTGTGTAAGATTTAATACAATGTAGATCAGTCCAACTTTCACAAATTTTGACATGTAAACAAAGAAAGAACAAAATAATTATAGTAGTAAGGAAGTGTATCGTACTGGCCCGGAAGTGGTAAGGCCACCATTTTGGCCGTTGTCACTTCCACTTCACAAAAGAGCATGAAAAGTCGATGGTGCGTAGGTCAGTTGCGGTTTAGTATAGCTTCAGTTTTGTTTTCAGTTTCGAGTTGAATGTTGGAGATGTAATGTATACTAGACTCAGTTTCGAATTAAAGGGGTATGCTCCTTTAACCAACTTAAATAACAGTTTTGACCAAACAAACAATCTTTCAATGGCTGCCGCAGGTCTCCAGTGATGGCTTCAATAAACAACAGCCATCCCTTTAATATAGTATGTGTAACAGCCCTTTTAATGACGGCTCCCAATATGCAACACCTGCTAATGGCCACCACTGGTATAACAATACACTACTAGGGTGTGTAATCATTAGAAAATAACGTTGAGTGCAATGTAAACCACTCAAAGTGTGCCCTATAATGGTGGCTCACTTTAACAACATAGCAACCCTTTAATACCCACTATGAAAATAAAAACATCTGTTATGTAATCATTCACACACAAAAAAAAAAAACAATAGAAACAGATTCAATTCCAGTCTGAGAAATCTAGTTTGTCTCTGTGCCAACAGATGGTGTCACAGACCCAACCTATTCTTCTAATGCAAGTCGAAACTAGTTGGCTTCACCAAAGCCGACCATACTGGCAGTTTTTTGTTTAAATTAAATGACAAACTGAGATGCAGAGAATAAACCTTGTGGGACAAGGTAGCCTGATATCAGCATGACTGTTTCGTGTGCAAGAGGTCCCTGGTTTGAGCCACCTCAACAAATTAACCGATTTCAATGTTTATAACTTAAAATGTAGGTATTAACAACGACCAGGGCCTTTTGAAGGTGATATTAATGGAACTACGGTATTCTCGCCAGCAGAGTATTTATTATTGTAGAGCACTGGCAAAAAAACATTAAGTGGAGTACATAAATTCTTGTAAATCCAGCTAGAAGCATGGAATTTGGCACATAAGTCTTTCTTAGCAGTACAAATCGAACCAGCCATGGACCCTCAATGAAATATCCCCAAGGGTCCCCAGCGCCTCCCCCCCCCCCCAGTATCCCCCTGTGCCCTGAGGCTTGGGCAACAAATTCTTGCAGATCAGGCTAAAAACATGAAATTTGGTACACAAAAATCATTCTTAGCAGCACAGATCGAATCAGCCATGGAACCCTCATGATATAACCCCCAAGGGTCCCCAGAGGCGCCCTGTGCCCCGTCCGTGAGGCTTGATCAACAAATTCTTGCAAATTGAGCTAAAAGCTCGACATTTGGTACACAAGTCATTCTTAGCAGCACAAATCGAACCAGCCATGGCACCCCCATTAAATACCCCCAAAGGGCCCCCAGTGCCCCCTCACTAAGGTTTGACCAATAAATTCATGCAGGTCGAGCTAGAAGCATGAAATTTTGTATCCAAGTCATTCCTGGAGATCGAACCAATGAACCGATTTTCAAGTTTTATAACTTAAAACGTAGGCATGGACATGGCTTCGGGCCTTTTGAATGCTATTTTATTTAACTACAATAACTTGTGATGAAAAGCCAAGTGGGCTTGAAATTTTGCTCTCATCTACAGATCGAACAAATTAACCGATTTTCAATTTTTATAACTAAAAATGTAGGTATTTTGAACGCGACCAGGGCATTTGAACGCGATTTTAATGTGACTGCAGTATTCTCGTCGGCAGCAGTCATGCATCCTCCATGAAATATCCAAACGGGCCCCCAGCTTCCCCTACAGCACCGCCCCGTGCTCCCTTCCTGAGGCTTGGGCAACAAATTCTTGCACATCAAGATAAAATTTGGCTTTCACTTAGAGATTGAACCAAAGAACCGGTTTTCAATTTTTATAGACTAAAATTGAGCGTTAAAAAGGCAGTCTTATAACAGTTATTTTAAGGTAACTGCAATTGTTGTTCTTTTGTTGGAGAAATTTTGCTCTCACCAAAAGATCAAGCTAAATAATCGATTTTCAATTTTTTTAGGCTAAAATTGAGTATTGAAAAAGCTCTCTTCTAACAGTTATTTTAAGGTGATTGCAATATTCTTTTTTTTTGTTATTCTTGCTGGAACAAGAAAAAAATAGATATTAGTATTAGAAAACGCTTGTGCGTATAAAATACGGAAGTAAGCATTAAACTACTTCAAACACTAAAGGAACAGATATTATAAAAAAGGACATGTAAGCCAGCAGCGTTGCACTAATACATGGAAAAGAAGCTCCAGCTTGTTTTTTGGGACGCTGGATATTCTTTTATACGTATTAGTGCAACGCTGATGGTGTACATGTCTTTTTCTAATATCAGTTCCTTTAGAATTTTAAGTTTTTTAAGGCTTACATCCGTATTTTATAAGCGTTTTTTAATACTAATCTTTTTAACCACCACTCATCTATAACGGTCCCAAAAGAGATGGACACACTGACATGCTGACATCCAAATCAAGTCAAACCAAATTAAAATGCGCTAACTCTGCCCTTAAATAGTATTGTGATTGATTAGCAACTTTGAATTTACGCTTCCTAAACCTCCACACCAGCAAAAGGCACGTCCCAGGATCTGCAAAATTTCAACTTTGTGCTCAGCATGCACCTCGTGCACCATGATGTCTTAAAACACAGCCTACACCACTTAGCCAAATAATCAAGCCTCTCTAATACCAGACTCCAACAATGCCACAACATCCTGCAAACGTCTACTTCTGCTGAACCCAAACTGGGCCACATGTAGGTGGCCACCACCCTGTAAGAACCAAGCATCTTGGCTCGCAGCATTTGCTCAAAAATTTTACCAACTCATGACAGAAGTGCAATGGGCTTGTAACTGTCAAGTGAAGTCCTGCTTCTTCTTGCTTTTGGCACTGGAGTAAGGACAACTACTTTCCAACTCTTAGGCAATTCCCCGAGTCTCTAGGCCAGATTATAGAAGTCCAACAGCAAGTTATTTGGCGCAGGATGTAAAGCACTATAGGAGAAACTGTCCAATCCTGGTGCACCACCACCACTCAACTTCAGGGCCGCCTTGAGATCCATCATGACAAAGTCCAGATAGATGGAACAGCTCGCAGTAAGCTCATACACCAGAGTTGGGCGACCAATAGGGGATGCATACATCTTCTCAAATTGACGCTGCATAGTGCTAACCATATCCACACCACTCGGCATCGGACCATCCAAATTCCTCCTCAGCCAAGACAGAGCAGAACCAGAAGAATAAGGTGACACAACTTTCCAGGCCTACGATGGACAATGAATAGGAGCAGACTTGATTGATGTTTGTTACGGGATCCTGGCCCGAAGCCATATGCCCCAAATCTCGAAATACGTAAGGTACAAGCTCATCCACTCATCCAAGCTTTATAAACACTACGTACTACAATATGCAGGTGCATGATACAAGAACAAGAGCTCTAGTCACCCTCAACAATCCCCAACGCCCGAAGTGGCAGGCAGACCACAGCAGCAGACAAAGAGCAGACAAGAAAGCCGGTGCAAATGGAGACCAGCGAGAGAACAAGCCCATCAAAGACGCACCTCTGCTGCAACACAAAAACGCGCTACTGCTTGTGACACAGATCATTACCTCCACAGTTAGCTGTAGAGAGACAACGACAAGCGTCATTTGCTGGCATCCATGCCCGCAACTAATTCTACTATCTATCTTAATGGGGACAGTGAAACAGAAAGAGGGAACCATATCTTATAACAAACAAACATTGCAGTGGCCGCCCACCCAAGTCGATCCTTGTGGTTAGACTAGAGATTGTGCCCAGTTCAAAGACTTGAAAGAAAGCGCTCCACGTAGACAGGGAGACCGTCCAGCCCAGACCAGAGACAGCAAGTGGGGTGCAGATGATGCAGAGCACGACCAACCACAGCCCCTTGCCACTCCTTTTGCCACTGGCCCAGTACCCAGGACCACAGAACCGTAGCACAACCGTAGGCGACTGAACAAAAAAGTCACAGTTCAACCTGGCGAGGGCAGCCTCATTGGCAATTGCGCCAGTGCCCTAGTTTCCATAAAATCCGCTGTGACCGCGAACTCAGTTCAATGCCACACAGGCGCTACGAGTAGCCAGCCAAAGCTTCCAGCATACTTCAAAGACTAATGGATCACATACAGCCATCGTCTCAACCGATCAGCAAAGCACTGATAGACAGGGACGAGAGTCGTTGAAAACGGTGAACGACGGTAGTTGTAAGTCTAGCGCTACATCAAGTGCAACAGAGATGGCAACAAGTTCATAAGTGAAGCTCGAAGAGTCACCATTGAGCACCCTTCCTCCGCCTAGCCTAAGAGAGGGAACATATCCCGATCCAGCATCTCAACGGAAGAATGCATTGCAGTAGACACCGCAGGCATTGTCCATCTTCTAAAAAACAGAAACCAATTCCAAGGACAGGGAGAACCGCCAGTGGTGGACTCAGCAACAGCCAAAGGGCAGGTTGAGAGGGACCAAGACGCCCTGACCAGCTGCCCCAAAAGACTAGCCCGAACAATTCCACTCAATTCATAATATTTGGACAGAATATTCCCAACAGGATCCTTCCGTCCACTGCCCAAGCCACAACAATGCAACAAGCAAGCCCTTGGCCAAAGATGCGGAAGGGGTGGGGGAGGGGGGGAATTCTCCTGCTTCTTGCTTCTACCAACAGCGCTGGGACTGGAGTTGATACCAGGCAGCCAGTCACTACATACAGAGAGTCATTGACACTGGCCTGCAAGATGCGAATATGGATCTGCTCAGTGACAAGAAAAGGAAAATGGTTATCCACAACAGGTCGCACAAAGGTCCTGTGAACCGACAGGAGGGCACCTCTCTGGACACTTCAGAACCGAGAAAGTATGCGGAGAATAGGGAATCGACAGCAACCCTCTCTTTTAACAAACAAATATCAGATGTCTATGTCAGGCCCCCTCCAGTACAATGCCCAGAAACCTGGCCTCAGAAGACGCCAACATGACAGTACCTCCAACTGTGACACTGATAGGCATCACACAAACCATAGCTGAGTGGGAAAAAAACAAATTCAGATTTGCAGGGGACAGAAACAGACCACAAATACCTAAGCGGGTAACAACAAGGTCTAGGGCTATCTGGGCACAGTTGGCAAGATCACGAGTTCGCTGCGTATAGCAAACAAAACCAGACTAAGGCAAGTACCTTGAGGTAGGCCTCGATCCGATTCTGTTTTTGTAGACCAATACCCATAGACTTTGGTGAGTAATGGGTGGTGGCCGAGTAAGGCCAGGACACCATTGGACAGCTTGCTACAACACCCATAGTGATGAGTGAGGCACAGACCCAATCAGCACTCACAGTGTCATATGCAGCTTTAATGTCTAAGAAAACCGTGACAAATGGGTTCCCGTAAGCCCATGCTTCACGAATGCCACAAAGAAGGAAAAGAATAGCACCCTGTGCACTTCTGCCTGTCCTATAACCAACTGCACACTCGAGAGGCATCCGAAGTGCAAAAGATGCCAGTTGAGTTGCCGAATAAGCATTCGCTCAGAGATCTTTCGCACACAAGACAACAATGCAATAGGCCTATAGTTCGTAAGAAATCGGAGTGCAAGCTGCCACGTTGCAAACAGGTACGAGTATAGTAAAGAGCCAATAGGGCAGAACCGCATATCCATCTAACAAGCCCTGTACAAAATCCAGGAACTCCGCCTTAGCATCATCAGATGCAGAGCGCAAAAACGCATACGAAAGATTGCCAATCCCTGGTCGTGCTACACAGCCCACACTTCTGAAAGGCAGTGGCAAGCATACCTTTAAGGACATCTTCCCAGAACCAAAAACTCAGATCGTTTCAGCCTTGCGGCCTTGTGGATGAAGTGCTTTCCGAACAGAGGACATGGAACCCACAGCAGGAATTTTGCTACGCTGACGCTCACCATAGTGCACCTTCTCGGTACGAAGAATAAAAGCAGATTTGTGGCAAATAGCTTTGTGCACAAGCCAAGCTCCAGTTGATGGTGCTCGCTTCCACCCCTTGTAAGCCCTCTGCCGATCCCTCACAGCAACTGTGCATTTCCTTGTCCACCACAAGGAACCAGGTCTGACCTTGCGCTTTGAACAACGGGGACCAGGGACAGACCATCTGCTGAGCCAGAGGCTGAAAGAGCCACTGCTGACAGTAGACCTGGAGCAACTCTGAGCACGCTTGTGGACTGTCATGGGTCAACGGACAGAAGACAACAGGTAAATGATCGCTACTGCACATATTGTTCGAGACTGTGAACCTGAAGGTGTCGAGAATCACAGCGAGCCCCAAAATGGTGGGCATTGAAGTCACCAGTAATAATGCAAGGCTCCAGGAATTGCCACAGCCATTGCTGCCAGGAAACCTTCGATAATCCGGTTGTAACGTGCAGGAAGGCCAAAGCCATCCACTTGCTACCGGTCCAGACCCGAATGCAACATGCACATTCACAGTGTTCATCCCTAGACATTTACGGTGTTACCACCCTTGACAGGGAACACACTATTTTACAAAAACGTGAATACGGGCAGGACCAATGGCTGGATCTAAAGCAGTCTGTATTGCTAGCAGAAATGTCCAAGCTCTGCAGCGCCAGTCCAGCCTCCTAAATACCCAAAATATCGACATGCTGCAACACATTTTCTACTTCTTCAGCCTTATTCGATAGGCCCCTGGCATTCCAGGAGCCTAAAAGAATATTCGCTTCGGAGTCGATTAAACCACTAAACTCCAACATAAACGACATCTATCCTGACTCATCATAACCCCTTCAGCCACGGCTAAGAAAATAATGAGGCAACTACTAGATGGGCAAAAAGCTGAGTCCCAACTCGCCCTGCAAGCTTTGTGAGATGGCCCCGGAGAGCGGCAACAGCCTAGTGGTAAGCGTCCTTGACACAAAACAAAGTGAATGCCGGATCGAATCTCGTGACAGACCCAACAAAAATCAGTCGGATTGATTCGTGACTGAAAGGAATAAACAACGTCTTTCTTGGCCCAACTTAAAAAGATTTTGACCCCACAAAGTGCGTCAAACTGTCAAACAGGTTGGTGATTTTAGTCACTCGTATTATCCCTCTCACGAGGTGTACCCTTTTCAGTTTTGTAAATTCGAAGTTTGAAAAACTAAAACACAGGTGTACCAACTTAAAATCTGTCTTAACCGGTGGTCATCGTGGCTGGAGGTTTGTGGATCTGGTCGAACCCCTGGAATGGGGACCCCAGGACTGCAAAGTCCTCCCCAGGACTGCCGGCCAGGGTAGCGTGAGAGGCTACCATGCTCCTTCAGTGGCTATGTATTCTGGCTCATTCTCGACAATCTTTCGGCCCCGACGATGATCGGAGGTTTCCCGGATCGAATCCCCGGGCTGGCACCTCCCTTTACCAGATTTCTTCTTCTCTAAAAAAAAAAAAATCTGGTAATGTTCAAAATTGAGCTGGTTCAGCCATACAAGCATTAATTGCTTCGGCTGACGTAAGGCTCGTCAAAATTAAAAAAAACAACACACAAATACTAATTATCTAGTTTTTGACATTTGAAAACCGTTTATCTAATCCTAATGGAGGGGTCGGGGTGGATTAAGTTTACGGGGAGAGGGTGGAAACCACCCTATATCCCATCCATCATACTTACGCCCTAGGGGCCAACTTTCCCCGGTCCGTGTTTCGTTTCTGGTAAGACCTCGGGTTAATTAATTAAACCTTACCGTACCTTAAACATCAAACGAGTTCGATTTTGTTTCGGAGTTTTTAGGATCATTGACGAAAAAAGAAATGAGGCCACTTTAAAATGTAGTACCGCACCTTTAATTACTGATAATTTTAAAAATTGTGTCTTTATTTAGCCGACTATACTAAAATTAAAGTGGCACTATCACCGACTGAAAACCATACGAAAATACCGTGGCGCCATCTAGCGGCAGTGATATTTTTGACCTTCAGATATTGTTCCCTGGTGCACAAGGACGTACCAAATTTTCACTCGATAATTATAGAGGCTCGTGGCTTGTTTGTTTCATTAAAAGAAATGTCGTTCCTGTGCATTCCTTCGCTTGATGCAAGCAAGTGTTGAATAGTACAAGATAGCGTTAAATCTTGGACGAATGATTGGGTGATAGTGCCGCTTTAAGAAGTTTTAGTAGTTACAAAGCTTCAATGTATGTTTATAATGTTATGGTTTGTTGTATGTTATGTTTTGATCTAGTAAAACAACATATATAACATGTAGAGCAATTCAAGTGTAACGAAGTGAGATTGATTAATCCAAGGTGGAAGACACGTAGCACTAAGCACAAAAACGAGCCAAAACACATAGGGTACGTAGTTACATTGGGTCGTTTTTTATTCTTCTTCTTTTTAAATGAAGGTCAGGGTGGGGGGGAAGGGGGATATCGGGCTTTAACCCTGACAACAAACGGGGGAAGCCCATCTGTCAAAAGCAGAACTTGTTGAAATCCCACGAAGTTTTTTTTCCCGTTTGGTTCGTTTTTGATAGCTTGCCAGGCTGGGGAGTGGCCGGGATTTTCAAGAACAATACAATAATACGCAAATGTCGTACTTCACAGCAAACTTTAGTCTAATCGGTTTCTGACTTGCTGCAGCTGCAGTGCCCTGTCTCCTACCGCCATCTGTGGACGGGCTTCGTTTCTTCAGCGAAATATTCGACGTTGCCAACAGATGGCAGCTCGCTCTCCGTAGCTGCCGCGTCTGCCAGGTCTGTGAGCAATTTCGTTTCGAACTGGTTTCGGTTTCATAATCGCTATTTAAAATATTTCCGTTCTAAAATTTGTTTCCCCACGTTTAAACGTTTACACTTTCTGAATATTATTTACGGCCAGTCAAAGTATTTCAATAAAGTAAGATTTTACTATTTATCATCTCTAGTTTAGTAATATTTCAGAACACTAGATGTCGCCGCCAGTTCTAGTTGTGGCCATGGAACGACATACAATTACAAGCATTCTCTTTCGCTAAACTGCCGATTGGTGGCAGTTCCTAGTGAGGGAGACGTCAAACTTGACCTGACCCTCCAACTTTGGAAATTCGGGAAAACACGGAAAAATTTGAACAGCTGAATTTTCATTCCCAAAAGGTTAAGAATTTCGTGTCTCACCTATTAGGGCGCGTTTACGCCGCAACTCGCCTTTGCATTCTTGCAGCTGGAATTTAATCGCGATGGTAAAGGTGTCGTTTCCATGGTAACAACGCTTCCTGGATTAGCTAAATCCGACATCGTTTGAGCAAATCCGACATCCGACATCATTTGCTTGTAGTCGTATAATTCGTGGCAGTAAGATAAAGAATTCCTCCTGAGGAAACAATTTTCCCAAACGCGTCTAAACTCAATCATTGACTCGTTTCGTTGCGAGCTGATAGAGTTAAAACCGCCGCCATGTTGGAAATTTCAGATGATTTTTAGCTTCTAGCTGCGAGAATGTAAAGCCGAATCGTCGCGTACACGCGCCCTAACGAAGCATCGACTACTGCTTTTAGGTTAACAAAACAAGCTCTATGCAAAAGAAATCTTGTTAAAAATCCCAACAGTTTTTTGTTCTACGGTTGACCTGGAGGCTCATTTCATTCGTATTTTGTACTTTCCACACTGAAGTGTGAATTTCACCTATATCTCTGAACTTCATAGTTATATCTACGAACTTCGTACTTCACACATCCAACTATGAACTTCACACGTATATTCATGAACTTCACACTTCACACAACTTCGCTGTTATACCTATGAATCTGACACAGCGAAGATTCCAAGTGTGAACTTCACTCACGCAGCTATAAACTTCGTACTTCACACATACAACTATGAATTACGAAGTTCGTAGATATAATTATGAACTTCATAGATATAAGTGCGAAGTTCACAGTTGTATGCGTGAAGTATGAGGTTCATAGGTATAACTACGTAGTTCATCTAGACACACGCTAGTGTGTCGCCGCCAAGTAATAGTAGATCATCCCATTGTAGACAAGCTATTGTTAAAAATTGATTGTTAATGATAAAAAGGCGGCTCACTAGCAGACATGTGTCTGTTAACTGTAAGCAATTGAAAGCATATTTTGGCATGTTGAGGATAAATCCCAATGCGACAGAAATGTTTCAAATTGTGGAAAATGTAAGGGGAAGGGTCAGAGATTAAGAAAAACTAAAATTTAAAGGATGAGTGTCCATCAATCATAGAGAAAAAGATGCGTCAATAACGTTGTTTTTACGTTACTGACTAGCTAATAAGATTTTTCCCATGTTAAATCCCATAGACTTTTTGCTCATGGCTAGCGCAAAATTGAGAAGGCCTACGTACCTAAACTTTTGCACACGGATGCATAGTGATCTGAGGATGGTCCTTTTGTTTATTTGGGGGTTGTAGGGGTTAGGACAAATGCGTGGGAGGGTTTTGAAATTCCCCACCGGCGAATTTAAATTTCGTTTCTTTTCCAAGTTGCAACCAAAGATTTTAAGCAACAATGGTTTGAACAATCAAGACTGGTCTTTAGATTTATTGTAAAAGCCTGGACGAACTAAAAACTGAACTGTAACGAAGGACAAAATAAAGAAACATTAATGTTGCCGTGGATTGCGTAAGTATAAAGGGATGCACGTTAGATGATGCTTACGCAACAATACGAACTTACACGAGCTAATGGATTTTTTGTTAATAACCCCAAAAAAATGCTTCGCGTTCTGCTGTTTTAGTAACAGCGACCTTCGGGGGTTTCTGCATGACTAAATGTGAACGAAATCTTGAAGAATTAAGGGCAAGTTGCAGGGATAAACAAAACAACTAAAGGGGATGCGCTGATTGAGTGAGCGAAGCGAACGAAATCAGCGATTGTTAGTCAGTGTGTGCAAAAATGGGATTGAAGCAACACACGGTGTAACCTTATGTACGTTCACTGTCCTGTGAAAGTTGTGATATCCACCCAAAACCAAA
This sequence comes from Lithobius niger, assembly GCA_023313725.1. Lineage (NCBI taxonomy): Eukaryota > Metazoa > Arthropoda > Chilopoda > Lithobiomorpha > Lithobiidae > Lithobius > Lithobius niger. The sequence continues at coordinate 96,494 of JAHWFP010052781.1, read as the reverse complement.
ACTGGTAGAGAAATCTGCCAAGTTTCCAAAAAACGTTCGGCCTTTGAAAGTAGTGATATCATTCCACCAGGGAAAGGCCGCCTAGGTTAATCCTATTAGCCAAGTTAATCGCACCGAATAATACTTTGGACGTTAAATGAAAACTTGAAGATTGCTACCACTAGTGCAAATCTTCTAATTTTCATTTAACTTTCGAACTATTATTCGGTGCGATTAACTTGGCTAATAGGATTAACCTTGGCGGCCTTTCCCTGGTGGAATGATATCACTACCTTCAAAGGCCGACCGTTTTTGAAAACTTGGCGGGTTTTTCTACCAGTTTTGGTTTTGGGTGGATAGTTATATCTGTGAAGTTCATAGATGTATGTGTGAAGTTCATATATGTATGTGTGGTGTATAAAATACGAAGGCAGTGAGCCTCTAGGGCCACCGTATTTTTCTATTTTAAGGCTTCCAAGGTTATACTAAATTAATACAAATGCAATCCAAGCCTTTTGGCCTTTTCGCTTCATCAGAAGAATTTCACATTTTTTTTTAAATCTCTTAGTCAATCTCTGGATTCCATCCGGCGTTCACTTGGCTGGAGCTGACCCCCTGCTCCCCTCGCTGAAGGGGTTCCCCAATGGTTATGAGGAGTCCCTCCCCTCCAGAAAAAAATGAAAAGTAATTCTCCCCACCACAAAAAAAATTGGAGTGTTGACGTGAATGAGACGGACTATGCGGCTGCCATTAGGTGACGGAGTGCGGTCTGCACGCAAATAATTTTTTTTTTACACTTACTACCGGATGCGGGAGGCGTACTTACTTCGGATTTCTGGCGTCATTCGAATCATGTTTTTGACCGGCCAGGTTTCGGTTGCCCGGACAAGTTTTTGCGTGCGGCTTTCTGATGTTATGTAATTACCCGCAGCGAGCGCGTAAACGTAATTTGGAAAAATACGAAAAATTGAAATCATCATTTTCTTGGGATCTGGACGATCCGTGTAAAAAAAAGTTATATGCGGCCTGCACCCTGTTTCAAGAGGGAGAGCCACTATCAGCGTCAGCATTAGCATCACATCAGTGGCGCTTCCAGCGGCCATATTGTGCAATCCAGTCACGTACACTATTTTTAATCCAAGATCCTGCCGGAACTGTAGTAGAGCCCTAATCGTACTCATCAACTGCAGGAGGCGGTTTTTGCCAATCTTTGCACTGAATTCGTCAACTAAAGATGGCGGACCCATAGTTGTTCTTCACCAGGATTATTATGAAAACGTAACTAACAAATTGGGGAGACTTTTCACACAGAGGGTGCCCACTAAGCTAATAAGAGGTTACCAGTCACTCATCTATAAGAAATAAGAAATTTATTGGCCAGTATTTACATTAAAATCTCCATCGCTAGTGTGTTGCACCAAGTTAGGCAACAAACATCACAACAAACATCACATCAGTTCAATTGTCGAGGTTGTGAAACATTGTAGCGCGACGCCATAGCGTCAAGTGTCTTATACCCTGAAGCAGAGTTGGGCACATTTCACGAACTTGGATAAACATAAGAATGCGGTACAAAAGCTTAAATTTTGTTGAAATCGAGAGCATTGTCCCACCTGACAAAATTAACTCTTGTAGGAATGCCAGCTAAGCCTGCTTTCAATGCAAAATCATCCGACCCTCAATAACGTTGCAAAAGTGTTACTAAAGTGTCCGCGGCCTATCTTGAGTTCGCCCCAGAACGAATACAGATAATCGATTGTATGTTTTCGATAGCAGAGCACCTTGTTGATATCCTAGATGGTTACAAAAACAATGGCGGCCGTCGATTAAAGCCGCTCCCTCCAGGAAGATGTAGCCGCTCGTAAAATATCTGCAGGACTCAAGATACGCTGCGCGCACAATAGTAGTTACTAGCTAGATTACGAGCTAGCTAGCTAGCCCGCTCATCCCCATGTTTAATCCCATACCGTGATTATTCATCGATACCGAGATAATGGGAAGCTATTTAATTAGACGAATGGGTGCAGTACAATACGAACTGCATACTTTTTATGGTTTGGCGCGGGGGGGGGGGGGGGTGTAACGGAGATGGCGTGGGAGGGCGCATAAGTACGAAAATACTGCTATAACCATTGTTAGTATTGTCGGCATCGTCTGTCATTGGACGGCCAAAGTTCCGACAATGGCAACGTGTATACTGACGTGCGTGCCTATAGACACACATTAGTGTATCACGAAGATAAATCTAAACAACGTTGCCAAAGAAATTGTATTCGCGTCCAATTCACGAAAAATAAACCAACTGTAAAAACAAAGGAAAATAAACAAAGTCAAAAACTGGTAAAGAGGCCACCAAGTTGAGAGTGGTTCGGCTCTTCAAAGAAGTGTTATCAACACACCAAAACTAACTAAATACAACAAATTGCAACAAACTTAAAACCAAACCAAAAACCTATAAAGAGGTGACTAAGTTAAGAATGGTTCGGCCTCTAAGCAAAAGGTAGTAGCAAAGTGTTGAAAACTAATTTCTTGTTGACGTGGCACCTTATTGCACATCTGCACGGTAGTAGTGTTCAGTATAATACACATTTAAAATAAAATGAGTGATATCATAACAAAAACCAAAACTGGTAAAAGGGGCCGCCAAGTTCCGAATGGTTCGGCCCTTCAAAGGAGTGATATCGACTAACCAAAACATTCGCCAACTTAATCGCACCGAATAATACTTTGAACGTTAAGTTTGTACTCCCCCCTCCCACCACCCAGAAAAATATTTATTTATGTCAGTGAAGATGTATCGAATTTTAAACCTTTGTAATTTACGCTCATTTATGAAGAACAAACACCCTTCGTAGCATACGGGAAGGCAGTGAAGGCCAGTGTGCGACCATTTTGACGCAAAACTTTCCCCGGATGCTACGACGGGTGTTTGTTTATATTTCTTCAATGCAAATTCATTTCTGTTCATTGCATGCATTTGTTAATTCGTAGTAATGCTTTGTGAATAGCAGGGGTACTGGATGGATGGATGCTGAGGAACGAAGCTAACATCATCCACCCATCCAGATGTTACAGCATCATCCTTTCCAAAAATATCCACTTGTCACGTATTGCTCGTGGTATTGTCGCGGTATAGGAATACATTTTCAATTTTTCACCCGTCCATTAAAGTTCGTTTGCGGACGAGAATTTTTCAAAAACTGGACAGGGGGAGTAGAGTCCCCAGAATGCAATGCTGCAACATGTAAAGGGTTTAACGAGCATTAACTACACCTGGTCATCTGCCCGAAGCCCTAAGGCCCAACCAACCAATGTGGCAACAATACGAGGCGCCCAAAATCGGATTAGAGCTCACTCGAACAATATGCAACGACGCTCGGGAGCGGAGAAAATAACATTGTCGTTGTATCTTGTTTGAGTTAGCATTGTCATCCAGACAAAAGTGGTTAACGCTCGCTAAAACCCTTTGAACCCTTCGTAACTTCGTACCTTTTGGTTAACTCGTTGTGGAGAACCAAAATGAAATGGTCTTGGTTTTCACTTAAATCTTCAAGTTTTAAAACACAAAGATGCGAAGTTTCTTTCTATTTTTGAGGCATTACGGCCTCAAAAATTGGGCGGCCGACATGACTGAATGACTATTTATTTCTTCAACGCGGGCTTCGGGAAGCCAGTTGAATTGTTTCCACGATTGTTGGCCACGATACTGCATCTGCCTGCAACAATACAGAATCAATTTCCCATCGAGATGGCATGCTAAATCTAGACACACGCTAGTGTGTTCCCATCAAGTAATAGACGTAGAACAAAGCTTGGGCGGAACATGAACATAAATACGCATTTTTAACGCTTCGTTTTTTCGCAAACAAATTGGGTGGACAGTGGACATATACCGTACACATGATAGACCAGGCCGCGGCAATTACAATAATAAGGAAGCGAAAAAAAAGCCAAGAAATTAACTGAACAAAAAAACGGCTTCGTCGTTTAAAAAAAAAAAAGATTGGTGCTTGTATCCCCATACAGCTGTGAAGGTACACAAATAAAAACGAATTAGAGTTCACTCGAACGCAACGAACTATAATTTGAATTCCAATTCCAGGGAAGAAAGCTTATGACATGCCATCCTCCATGCACACTCATACATGTACATCACTAATCTAACAAACAAGACGGTTGTATATTTCACACAAAACTTAACATACACACGCGCATGAAACAGAACGAAAACCTAAACCCACAAACACACATAAAACAGACGCCATAAACAGCAAAAGGCCTACAAATTGAACGATTATAAGATAGACACAAAATGAACACGTAATTAACTGAGCAAAAACGACTTCGCCGTTTAGAAAAAAAACATTAGAGGTCATATCCCCAAACTCACAGCCCTGAAGGTACACGAATAAAAACGGATTAGAGTTCACTCGAACGCAACGAACTATAATTTGTGTTCATTTTGTGCATACATTTTTATCTTTCAATTTTGTAGCGTTTTGCTGTTTATGGAGTCTATTTTGTGTGTATTTTTGGGTTTTCGTTTTGCCAATTGGAGTACAAATTATAGTTCGGTTAATTTGTTGGCTCAGTTCAGTTAATTTGTTGGCTTTTTTCGCTTCCATTTTATATGTGTCCACTGTCCACCGATTTTTGTTTTCGAAAAAACGAAACATTAGAAATGGATACTAATCTTTAAGTACCGCCGATGGTTTGTCCCATGATTATTATTTGATGGCAACACATTAGCGTATTTCTGGATTTAGCATGCGTCATCTCGATGAGTAGTTGATTCTGGATTGTTTCAGTATCGTGGCAACAATCGCGGAAACAATTCAACTTGCTTCCCGAAGCCCGCATTGAAAAAGTAAATAAATAAGTCACTCAGTCATGTCTGCCGCCCAATTTTGAGGCTGAAAATTAAAGACTTCGCACACTACGGTTTAAAACTTGAAGATTTAAGGAAAAATCAAGACCATTTAATTTTGGTTCTCCACAACGAGCTAGCTAACTCAAACAACGATAATATTAGTTTCCCCGGCACCCAACCATTGTTGCATCTTGTTCGAGTGAGCTATAATCCGATATTGTGCGCCTCGCCTACTCTTACACTATTGTTACATGTTGCAGCATTGTAACATTTTGACATTGTTAGCCGCTCCGCCTCCGCCTCTGGAGGTCGCATGGCTTAGGGCCAGAGCCCCGATAAATAAATAAATATCCGCCTCCGCGTCTTCCTCCTGTCCAATTTTCTGAAATTCTCGTGCGCAAACGAACTCTAATAAGCACTGCCTGCCGGCAGTGCTAATTACTCACACGAACTAGAACTAAAGACGGAAAGCCAAAGGCTCAACAAGAGTTAAATAAATTCAGATGCAAATCTATTTACGTTGCTTTTTGGACTACCTGAGCGGGGAATTGAACTTGCCACCTTTGAAACCAAAGACCGAAGTCGTACACTGAGCCATACTGACAAGGCCGTGTCAGAACGTCTCAGCCGTAGGGCCTCGGCCTTTGGTTTCAAAGTGCGTAGGTTCAGTTCCCCACTCCGGCAGTCTGACACATAAGTCCAAAAGGCAACATAAATAGGTTTGCATCTGAATTTATTTAGCTAGAACTAAAATAGAAACCTTCAAACACAAACACAGGCAACAAAAAACTGCCCTAACTGGGCGTCAGATTGTTTCACAAATTATAAATGGGCACATACAGCCACTCACACGTAACAGACTTAAAATATAAAACAATAAAGACAGGCAAATATAAAATAAAAAAAACCTGGATAATCACAAATTAAGCGCAGACACATACGCACGCACACGCAAACATTTAGCATTTCAAACAAAACTGTGTTTACTTTCTGACATAACCATTGAGTAAAAACAGTCCTTGTTCCCTGGAATTGGAGTTCAAATTATCGTTCGTTGCGTTCGAGTGAACTCTAATCCGTTTTTATCTACGTACCTTCACAGCTGTGAGTATGGCGATACGAACGCCAATGTTTTTTTTTTCTAAACGACGAAGCCGTTCTTTGTTCAATTAATTTTTAACTTATCGCTTGTGGTATTGTTTTAAGTGTACATTTTCCAACTTACCATGCGCGCGCCATTACCATTGTTCAAACCTCTGGTTAAATTACTTGTTCGGAGACTCTGTAACAATGACAACGACAAAAGCATGGTAATAATAATGACAATCTCCATCACGTGTTCTGAAGGGAACTGTTGTTAATGAAAAAAATAAAAAATAAAAAAAACTTTTGTTGGTTGGTAGGTTGAGGAAGGAGAGGATGTGTTCGAGTGAAGACTGAATCAGCCGACATTTTATTCCCTTCCCTACGGGGTCGTATAAATTATGAAATTTGAAAACATGAATTAGGCAAAACAACGGACTTTTAATGTCCCATATTTGACGGATGCCAGGTCAATATCAAAATTTCCGGCTAGTTTTTTTTCTTGACTTCAAAAAAAACCGCACAAACCGCACAAACCGTTCTTTGTATTTGGAAAAAAAGAAGCTAGGCCTAACATTCAGCAGTGACCTGAAATCGACTTTATTGCTAACTTGAGGCTGCTAGTTTTGGAAATAACCAAGTTGATCTGTTGCCGTATTTGTAAGTATTTGGTTTTAGTTTTGATTTTATTCTTAACTAGATTTTGTACAGTATTTTACTGTACCGTTGGTGGTTTTAATTGTAAACTTGGGGAAGTCGGAAGCCTGATAGAAATAAGTCACTGTGTTAACCACAATAAAATCTAAATTTTATTTGTTGTTTACCTTCACGAGCGTGCATAAAATATAAACATCGTTTTCAACTCCAGTTCGTGAACACTCTTGACAGCCCAGTCATTTTAGGTTAAAATGTGGGATTAATTCAAAGAATACTGAAAGTTGGCCCATAAGTAGCTACCAGTGGGGTATGAAACATACTAAAAGTCCCCTGGCTATAAAGAGCTTCTTCCGGTACATTGGAAAAAGGGCTTAAGCATACCCCAGAATTGTGAAGAAAAGGGGGGGAGGGGGGGGGGAGGTAAAACGATGTGGGATGCTAAGACGAGGCAGTCACTTTTTGTGTCCAGATCTTTGACTCCAGTGATTTTCTGTTTTCGCGTAACAAATTAAGTCAAGCTTAAGGCTTTCATACTTACATCGGAGGGAAATCCGTTGTTCTTTACATTTTTAATTTTAATTGTATATTGAATGGTAATGCAAGCTTTTCTATTAATTCGTGTTACTCACAAACAGAACTAACTACTTTTCCCTGTGATTTCTTCTTTATTTAGGCAAAACACTTAGTTAATGGTTTATTTGCACTGAATAAGGTAGCTGAGTCTGGGTCAGTGGGTCATTCCAGGTCTTAGGATCAGTGGGTCTCTGGGTCAAAAAGTCGGTATACTGGTCTACCATATCGACATATCTTTTTTTTAATGTTTTATTTATTAAATTTTAGGAATGGTGTGAAGTATTTTGAAACTGGCTTATGTTAGGGTTAAATGTGAGCCAAAATATTTTGCAGCAAGCATAAAACTCCCAAAACCAGGTCCGTTTATAAATAATTTTTTTTTTAACTACATAAGTTAAGGTATTAACATTGAGATTGTGGTTTCTTAACTTTTTTAACATAAAGGCGAGTATGCAAATATGCATCCTGAGGCAAGTTCTGTCACTTCCAACTCTCCCCTCAATTAATTGTACCAAGTCGAGTGGCAACACTTCAACATAGCTTCCATTTTGTTTCATTCATGGGATTTGTTACCGAAGACGGCTCGCCCAACGTATATGTCAGATGATTTTCAGCTTTATGAGTGGTCAACAAGACATTAGCTGGGCCTTCTTTGGAGGGCTAAGGTCATGTGACATTTGGCCGCCATATTTGGTCTGCGAAACTACAATGTTAAGAGAACGAGTTTCCAGGGGAGGAAGGTCGGGGTGTAGAAATTGTGCATATAATTAGGTTTGAATGCCTGATGAGACATTTGTTTAAACCAGCCATTGGCATATTAACTAGTGAAACTGGAACTTAGCCACAGGAATGCATGTAAATTTTAGACAGGAGTTTTAACGAAATTGTTTGTTTTATAGTGTTAAGCTTTATTTTAATAAGTGTTGCAAAGGAAATTGGCTCATAGTTTTTTTTTATTAAGTTTTGGAAGGAAATCTACCCACAGTGGTGTTTCTACTGTAGTATCAAGATGTGTTTTGAGGGGGAACTGTGTTTAGAAGATTACACAGACGAACTGTAAATAATGGAGGGGTCTACTAATACGGGGGGGGGGGGGGAGAGTACGAACCAGAAAGGATTCCATGAATGTCCAATAGACTAAAAAATATACTTAAGCTGTAAGCTGTGATGGGGATTACAAATGGATTCAATCAAGCTCTTGCTATTTTTTCTTTACCTAATTACATTACAGGTAAAACTGGCCGCTAACATTGTGCAGGTTAGCGGGAATGGGCAAAAGGGGCTCCTATCCCCCTCCCCAAAGTGCTGAAATTTTTCGAATTTGGTCACATTGGTGAACATGGGCTCAAAACCAACATTGTGTTACTTAGTGGACCTTAAATCAACTACTAACATTGTATGGGGAGTGAAAATAATGGGAGGGATGATGCAGGTGGGTCCCCCCCCCCAGTACCATGGTGTTGATATTTCAAATTTAGTCACATTGGTGAACAGTGGCCCAAAAAAACCAACATTGAGTTAGTTAGTGGACCCTAAATCAACTAACATTGTATGGGGAGTGAAAATAACGGGCTGATGTAGGCGGGCCTATCAACACCCCCCCTCCCCTGTACCATGGTATTGATATTTTAAAATTTGGTCACATTGGTAATCGGTGGCTAAAAACCAACATTGTGTTGGTTACTGGACCCTACTTGTCATGTGTGGCGCAGTGACAATTCGGACCACTGCACTGTGACAGGTTGGCACTAATGACCTAGCTGTCAAGGCGCCATTACCCCCCCCCATCCTTTTTGTTTCCATCAAGGCATGCACGGACAGCACGGAAATGACGAAAATAATTGCGGTTGTTGATCTAAAAAAAACGGATTTGCAATTGAGAAGAGCAAATACAGTTCGTAACCCACGGGATAAAGACATCTTTCTTTTTGAAAAGCAGTGTTGGTTATTATTGCGACCATTCTCGAGCAAAATAGCTCTAGTAAAACTGTTTTTTTTTTTAAACAATGAAATTGGAGTTGCCAATGCTTTTCACAGCAAAGTGAACATTTTCTGTTGGGAGATCAAGCCAACTCTCCCCCCCCCCTCTCCACAGGTGGAACGGGTTTTGACCCTGCTACCCCACGTATTTGTTTCCAGATACCCTTCATCCGGATCTGTGACAGCTTTCATGGTTTTCAGGTAAACTGAACGATTTACGCGCAATTTTTTGCTTGGGGGGGGGGGGGGGGCTTAGCGACTTCCCAACCCCCGCAGCAGGTTTTGAACTTGGTATCACAGCTGTTTGTTTCCAGAGTTAACCTTGATATTCATCCTTGAACGGCACTTGTTCAGAACCGTTTCAATTTTACAAAAAATGTTACATTGAAATGGCTCAATTCTCCCTTGAAATGGCTCAATTCTCCCTTGAAATGGCTCAATTCTCCCTTGAAATGGCTCAATTCTCCCTTGAAATGGCTCAATTCTCTCTTGAAATGGCTCAATTCTCTCTTGAAATGGCTCAATTCTCCCTTGAAATGGCTCAATTCTCCCTTGAAATGGCTCAATTCTCCCTTGAAATGGCTCAATTCTCCCTTGAAATGGCTCAATTCTCCCTTGAAATAGCTCAATTCTCCCTTGACATGGCTTAATTCTCCCTTGACATGGCTTAATTCCTTTATTTTGAGTTACTTAAGAGTCAACCAATGGGTTTACAACCTTAAATTTGGCATCAGGTGATACCCCCAGATGAGCACTCCACTTCCATATTTGTATCATGTGTTTAGCAAAATTATTGTGGGAATTATGAACTCAGTTGTACTAATTTTTTTTCATTCTCGCGATTCTTAGTGGTTTAACTACCAAATCTCGCTATTTTGAGGGTTTATACTAAATAAAGCAATGGGTCTACAACCTTAAATTTAGTATCCAGTGATACTCCAGAATGAGTACTCTACTACCATTATAGTTTTATGTGTGTAGCATCATTATTGTGCGAATTATGAACTCAGTTATCTTCTCATTTTTCTTCCGACGGCTAGATAGCTTCGGGGCAGCCTTGGATTTTTCCGGAAAACAAATCATTCGTGAAAAACGTTTCTTCAACTGTCGGTCAAGCTGTATTTTTTTCAGTGCTCAAACATTACAAATTTACATAAACCAATTAATGACGGACAAAATGGCCATTAAATACTTAAATAAAAAATCGTGAAATCAAGCAATTCAGCACACATTAGTGCATCGCAACGAAAACGGCAAATAACGTGAGTTCAGAAGCGTTTGGGAAAATTGTTTCGCCATGAGGAATTTTTTTTATTATTGGCACGGATTATAAGACTGCAAGTGTTTACTCAAACAATGTCGGATTTAGCTAATCCAGGTAGCCGTTGTTACCATGGTAACAACAGCTTTGCCATCGCGATTGAGTTCTAGCTGCGTAAACGCGCCCTTATAGTGATTTTCGAATTTAAAGTGCTTTTACGAGCCCTCTGACAGCCCGAAATGGACTAGGCTTAGGATTTTCTAAAAGTTGGGGATTGGTTCTTTCCATCTATCCTAACCGAAATTGTTTAACGTAGATAGAACCGCTCTATGCGTATGTTGATTTTGGAATTCAAAGCGCTCTTGCGAGCCCTCTAATATCCCGAAATTGACATGCTTAGGGTTTTCTGAAAAGGATCTATTCTTTCCATCAATCATAACCAAAATTGTTTAGCTTAGATACAAATATGAGCATTTACAATGGCACTTTGAAATTCAACCTTGAATTACAGCTAAACGACTGTAGGACGGTTCCTACCTAAGCTAAACTATTTCTGTTAGGTTGGATGGAAAGAATAGATCCTCACCTTTCAGAATATCCTTAGGATGTCCATTTCGGACTACTAGAGGGCTTGCAAGAGAACTTTGAATTCGAAACTGAACATATGCTTTCGCCATTATTACTACACCTTTAAATGGGAATAGGACGGTCCCTATCTAAGTTAAATAATTGCGGGTTAGGATTTATGGAAAGAATCGACCCCCACCTTTCAGAAAATTCCAAGCATGTCCATTTCGAGTTAGAAGATGGCTTGCAAGAGCACTTTGAATTTTTAAAAATCACCATTAATGCTTTCGCTGCTACACTATTACCTCTTCACCTTTAAATTGGCGTAGGTCGGTCCCTATCAAACTAAAGGATTTTCTGCTAGGATTGATGGAAAGAATAGATCCCCACCTTTCATAAAATCCTATTCTTTTTCAGGGTATTACGAGGGCTCTCAAGAGCAATTTGAACATGAAAATCACTAATACAACCAAGTGACAAAAGGAACGTTCGCGCGAATTAAGGGCGATATACTTCGATTACGAATTTGGGTTTCAATAGTTGCTTTTTACGTAAAGATGTTTATCACCTCTCCTATTCAGAATTGTGTGCTGAACGTTTTTGCTTCACAATTAAGCTTTTGATTTTTTGACGGTTAAAGAGTTACAGCCAAAAAACCGTTTTGGGTGAGGGGGGGGATTCACCCCTCAAGGGGGGGGGGTGTGAACTTGCTATCATAGCTATTTTTTTACAGTTAACCCTTTTCGTACATCCATACCAAATTTAATGCTTTTCACAGTAAGTGAACAATTCAACTCTCTAGCCACTCTACTACATCTAATGGATGACATGTTGCTTACGCCCTTTTTCCAATGTATCGGAAAAGCAAGCGTCTTAACCCAGGGAACTTTTAGTATGTTTCGTACCCCATTGGTAGCTACTTATGTGCCAACTTTCAGATTTCTTTGAATGAATTCCATGTTTTAGCTAAATTTAACCTAAAATGACTGGACTACTGGCTTGTCGAGGTCATCGACGGTTTGTGTTCTTTCGAATGCCTACATAAAAAAAGGTGCTAAAACATCGATTGTATTGTGTTCAGTGCTTCTACTTAACGGGAATTTTTCCCTTTTTGTTTTAGTTTGGCTCTGGCTCTATTGTCCCTTAGACTATCGCGAAGAAAGCCTAGTAAAGCGAAATTGTCCAAATGAATCATGTAGTTTTTGCCCCACGTGACGATGAGCCAGGTTGTCATCTGTATCGATTGCATTGCTTCGCCTCAGTGTTGTGAAATTCGATCCCTGCAAGGCGAAATATGAGACAAGGCAACTGACCTGTATAGTTTTAGTACAATAATCAAACTGCATATAGCGGGAAGCAACGAGTTGGTCATCGCCGAATCCGTATTGGACAAAATAAATAACTAAATCATCTAAACTAAACTTAATCACCTAAACTTAATAAATCAAACTAAAATCACCCAAACTAAAACTAAATCAACATAACAATGTTGCTTTTGCATTCTGAGGAAGGATATTCGTAAAAAAAAATGGTTAATTTTAGTATACTACGTCCTTGGTTTTCATCAGATGCAAGAAAACCACAAACAAACCACAAGAAAACCATAATAAACTGACGCATACATCCTCTCAAATAGTTGAAAAAGAAAGTTGACACGTAATGACGATGTGGTGTGGCCAGACGTTGACTGATTCAGTGATCACTCACCAGATATCAATTGGTTCATCGAATGAGCGACTTAACTGGTACAGATATCAATTGGTTCATCGAATGAGCGACTTAACTGGTACAGATATTAATTGGTTTTAATTGGCATGTGTGTCGAATTGTACGAAATCCTCCGTACCGATCAATTGTGGGTGCTCGTAGTAGTTTTGGACTGAAGTAAATAAAAGTTCCGAAGGAACGTCCTTACAGAACTCTTTTTTTAACAACTCGTGGTTTTAGGTGATTGGTTTGTTTTATCTTTCAGGTGATTTTCAAATGGATTATCTTTTTTAAGTCAAAAATTAAATTGCTGTTTCGTATATGATCGGATATGATTTGATTTTTGGTTAGGAGAGGACTCATTTTAGTAAAAAAATGAAAGAATTTTTATAACGCATTTGTCTAAGCCTGTTATTAAGGGTATCAGTGCCGTGCCATAAGACTCGGTGACGTTGGTTAAATTTCTTGTACCATACGTTGATGCCTCCAAGCAAGATGGAGGACAACAGAATTGTTATAATTGATATATCCTGTTTAGGGAGTTTTTTTTTTTATTTCGGTACTGGTCCCATTTTATTTCGGTACTGGTCCCATTTTGAACATTTTTTTTGTCGGTAGACGTCTTGCATGCAATTGACCCAGAAATGTATTCACATGTCCAGGTCCTGGCTACCTACTGAATCGAATTCCTGTTGGAGACGCGAAAAAATACGATTCACATAATTGCAATTTGCCGAGTTCATCTCCCCCCCTCCCCCCACCATTTTGGGTTACAAATTTAAAGTTACACTTCTGGGTCGGGAGGGACCGGGGGACATGCTGCCAGGATGTGTTAAAGTAGCTGGCTTAGGTTGTGCTTTATAAAGCAAGCAGGGCGTAACCCATTCACTAGTTTTTGTGTTCTATACGCCGACACACACTTCCTCTTTCCACATGCAAGTCATTCTTACAATCCTTACTTTGCTCTACTCTTTATATAGGTCGTAAAATTGTTTGGAGACTCAACAGTAAGAATGAATTGTAAGAAGTGATTTATCCGTATTTAACTCTTGACCTTTTAATGGTTTACACCTTTTAATGGTTTACAGGTTATTAACCATGTCTACTTGGGAGTCTCGATTTCTTGCTAAGCAACCAATACGCACGGCATGGCATTTTCAGTCGGATGACGAGAAGTGGAGGTGCGATGCCAAAGAAATTGACAACGACAAGTTCCTCAAGGAAGAAGAGAACCACTTCTACAAGAATGAGAACAGTCCGTCAGGAGCTTGCATCTTCGGTTCGGCCTCAAAGCCAATCTTCAACAATGGCGAGAGCTTAGACAGGCACGACGACACTGTTGGCTGGAACTTTCAGTTTGGAGATCGGGAGTTTCGGCGTCGTGCTCTCCTTGCACCTTCGTGCGTCCATGTAAAGGAAGTCGAATTTCACGAGTTTCACAAGAAGGAAGGCAGTTATGCCCATCGCTTCTCGAGCAAACCACCGCCTATCTTGCCGTCAATCGACTGTGCCATCATGGACTCGTGCGAAACCTGCAGGCCCCCGTGCCGCCTGGAACTGCCACCACCATGCTTGCCACCAATGCCACCACCATCTTGTTGCATACCTTATCCAAATGCCTTAGGTGAAAAAGAGTGGCATACCATCCGCAAGTCCACTGCGTCGTCGGATGCATCCGACGCCGAAAACGAGAGTTGTTTGTATGAACGAAACATCAAAACGTGCGATCCGTGTGCCTTGCCACAAATTTGGCTTGGTCGGCAATATGCCTTGCCTGGTGCCACCATGAGACCTGGCCAAATGGACAAACACTCGGCAGAAAAACCTCCCGAAGGCGAAGAACTTCCTCCAAAATTTAACTACAAGGAGGATGAGGGGGAATGCAACAAGAGAGAAACCCGGGGTCCAGGCGTCTACCCCTTCCCAGGTTATACACCATGTGCTCCACTGACCGCACCTGACACTGTCCCTTGTGGCTACCACTTCACCGAAAAGCAGGCACACGTGTACTGTACCAATTCTGGAGGTGACATAACAGCTGCACCAAAACCCAACAAGCCTTTTCCTCCTGAACCTCCTTGTCCTCCTCCTGAACCTTCTTGTCCCCCACCAGCTGAATGCCCTGCAACATCATTACCGCCTTATGTGCCTTGTGCTCCTTGTAGTCCTTGCGTTCCCTTTCGTTCTTGTGGACCATGCGGCACGTATCCTGTACCATGTGTCTACCCTGGTTTTGGCCCGTTTGGTCCTTGGATGCCACATGTCCCCTATGGGCCTCGCGTACCTTGTGGATCCTGCGCACCTTGTGGACCCCGCGCACCTTGTGGACCCTCCCCACCTTGTGGACCCTCCCCACCTTGTGGACCCTGCGCATCTTGTGGACCCTGCGCATCTTGTGGACCCTGTGCACCTTGTGGACCCCCCGCACCTAGTGGACCCCCCGCACCTAGTGGACCCCCCGCACCTAGTGGATCTTCTGCACCTAGTGGATCTTCTGCACCTTGTGGCTCCTCTGCACCTTGAGGCCCATGAATTCATTAGATCCTTCCCGTAGCAGTTTAAAAAAATATGGTCCATCTTCCAATTAGTGATTCGTCAATTTCAGGCTAAAATTTAGACTGCTGACGAATTAATGCGCAGCAAACATTTTAGCAATAACGTGAGAAGTTGGCGTATTAAAAATCTTAGCGATAACAAAAAGTAATATAATGATAAAATAATGTAAACAAACTGAAGTTTTGTGTCGCTTTTAAGCATGAATTCGCTTATAATTTTCAAATAGCGAAATGGATTTTGACTTTAAAGGATAAAGGTTTTGAACTTTAATTTGACTGAAAGTTAATCGCTTGTAGATATTACGCCTGAAACTTCAGCGTATAATGCTGTAGTAGTAATGGATATTTAGAGTTGCTGTAATTATCTTTGCATTAATATTATCGATTGTTAGATATTTCAATTTCATTTTGCCATTTAATCGAGGATTGTTGACCTGGCACGCACCCGTACAACCTAGTACGAATTGCTTTGTTCCTAAATAAAATTGGTATTTCCGTAGTTTATTTTTATTTTTTGTGTGAATTGATGGAATTCCATTAGGGTGAGGCCTCCCAGTCCCAACTCTTCCTT
The DNA here is from genome assembly GCA_023313725.1 of Lithobius niger. Taxonomy (NCBI): domain Eukaryota; kingdom Metazoa; phylum Arthropoda; class Chilopoda; order Lithobiomorpha; family Lithobiidae; genus Lithobius; species Lithobius niger. The sequence goes on along the minus strand of JAHWFP010052781.1, from coordinate 80,691 downwards.
CAAACTGATCGTTGCCTTGCTCGGAAATGTACTTTAAATTATTCCTATAACGTTAACTCGCAAGGAAACTTGTGTTAAATTACTAAGTGGAAACTGCGTTTTAGTAAGTATGAGGCCGCCTTAAGTTACATGGGCTTATGGAAGCCTACATACTGTAACTTCCCCAAGCCTAAGGTTTCGGGGAGCGATGTAGGGCTCTTCTTTTATAGCCCAGGGTAAACACATTTTATGGAAATTTTAGTGCCGAGATGCTTCGGTTTGCTCCATTGAGTTAAAATCGTGCTGTTGTAGGGTCAGTTATTTCTGCTGTACTAAGGTATCAAGCAGACCAGTCTTCAGACAGCAAATTGGGGAAAATTTTAGTAATTTTAATGCTGCGAAGCTTTTTTTAAAGTAAAAATTCTCGTTGCCTTGGGACAGGGTTGGTTTGCTGTATCGAGCTAAGACTGTACTGTTGTATGGCCTATTTTTCTGCCAAACCGACCACACTTCAGATAGCAAAGAGGAGAAAATTCACGTTGCTTGCAGAATTACTCCTGGCCTCGAGCATTAGAGGGGCAAACCCCCCCCCCCCCCGGGTGGGCCGTCGAATAGCCAAAGGGGATAGTGTCCATTTTAATTCGTCCATCTTAAAAACTAACATCTTAGAAACTAACGAACAAAGCTGTAAAGGAAAGAAAAACCGAGCCAAACAGTCAAAATTGTATACTAGAAAATAACTTTATACAGTAAGCCACTTCATGCACTTAGTTTTTTCGGAGTGGCATAAACTTTATTCGTTCGAACTGGCAACCCAATCCCACTCCTCCACCGGAGTTGTGTTATGTCGGTGATTTGTAGAGGTTTGGTTTGCCAGTTCGAATCCGGGTCGCGCCACTCCGACGAAAGGTGCCATAAAGGTGGCTTACTTTGTTTAGGGTAGGATTGTCGCTGTATGGCTGTTTTTTTCCCTTCTTTCTTTTATATGATGTATAACTATTTGTACGTTTTTATTTAAAACGAAACTGTATTATAAAATTTGAAGCTTAATTAGAAGCTTAAAATTTTATAATTTACCATGGTCAAACACTCGCACAAAACGTCTTGATATAAAAAATAAAATCACCTCCTGACAAGCAAATGGCCCACAAGTGCACAAAAACATCAAACGCAATTTAATTTGCGGTCATATTTGCTGACCTTGGTCACAATAAAAATCAACAATTACATAAAAAAAAAACTGAGCTTGACACACAGATGGCTCACTGGTGATCTAGAATTCCAATATCACCAGTGAGCTGTCTCTGTCAAGCTCCGTTTTTGATGTAATTGTTGATTTTTATTGTGACCAAGGTCAGCAAATGACCGAAAATTAAATTGCTTTGATGTTTTCATGCACTTGAGGGGCCATTTGCTTGTCAGGAGGTGATTTTATTTCGTTATCCCGCTGTCTCAAATTAATTGGATATCAAATCCTAAAAACGTTTTTACGTCTTTTAATTTTTCGTATTTGACTTCTCATGTAATGAAGAAAGGAAATGCAGATGTGATATAACGAAACTAATGATTGGGGTTCTTGTTCTGAAACTTCCCTTCAAGTTACTCTGGAAATCTGAATAAATTTGTTTGTAGCAGTTTGGCCCCTCTAAAACTTCCTTTCAAGTTAATCTGGAAAGCTGAACAAATTTGTTGGTAGCAGTTTGGCCCCTTCAATGGTCTAACTGCTACCGAACCCGTTATTTTAACAACTCCTCTTCATTTTGGCTTCAACTGGAAGAAAAGAACCCGTCGAGCAGCCCGTGGTGTGAGGCAATCACCCCATGCCATGCCCGAAGGATGGGGAATTGAAGAGGGTGTCAGAAGGGAGTCTCCATGATGACAAGAATCTGACGAAACATTGCTGATGTGATGTAACGAAACTAACGACTTGGGGCTCTTGTTCCGAAACTTTCCTTCAAGCTTCTCTTAAATCTGAACAAATTTGTTGGCCCCCTTCAATGGTACCTACTTGCTACTTAACCAGTTATTCTAAAAACTTATTTTGGCTTTAACTTGAAAAGAATACGTCGTGCAGCCTGTTATGTGAGGCAATCACCCCATGCCATGCCCGAAGGTTGGGAATTTGGGGGAAGGAGGAAGGGGGAAGGGGGTTCAGAAGGGAGTCTCCATGATGCAAGAATCTGAAACATTGCAACTATTGCGGGACACGCAGAGTTCCTGCGGAATTTCACGCTATTGCATCAGCCACAGCTATAAAGCTGAGGGCCGCGCAAGTGCCAGAACACTATTTGATCATAGCAGATGCGCCCAACTTACTGAAGCTGTTTTACGTGTTAACTGGTGTGTCAGTACCTACTACACTGGGGTTTCCATAATTTAGGTTGGTGAACTTGTTCAATCATTTAAAACCTACACCACCGTTACATCTTGGGTTGCCACGTCCAGAATTTATAACATCTTAGAAGCTGTCGTCCGGGGACTTCTACCGCTTCGACGGGGCCTTAGATTTTTAAGTTTCGTGTTAACCCTACACGTAAGCCTATTACTAGTAAGGTTATCCGTTGGGGGACCCACGTTCGCCGATGTCGTAATTTTAAATATAGCCTACCATTTTTTTTTTAATCCGTTGGAACTTTCAACGTGCCTTGTTAAATTTTGGGGACGTCAACATCTGATTTTGCCGAACTCGTGGCAATTCTTCGTAAAAAGTGTTAAATGAGAATGGATTACCAGAAGAGCATGAAGAGTTCTTCGTTCGTGTATCGGACATGTCATCGACTGCATCTTTTTCTATTGTGAATGAATATATTTAAATTTTATTTACAAGAGCTTTGGCCTTCAGCCTTGCTCTAACACAGGGTCTAAATCAGCTGAAGAACAGGGTCTGAATAACAAACACGAACTTTACAAGCCTACCTGGAACCCTGTACAACTCAACAGCATAGTCACTCACTGTGTGCAAAATAATGTGCTTCCCTGTGGACCAGGTTGTGGTACGCGCTGCTATGCGCGTGATTAAGTGTGCTTCGCCATGTGACAGTTTGGTATTGAGTGGTGCGTCCGACTTTGTTGGAAGTGCGCGAGCAAATGTGCAGAGCTACTAATTGTTGTAATGTAGAGAGTTTGTCATGTTAAGTTACACCCATGGTTTGCAACAATGAGTAGGATGCGGATTTGTACTCATTCCATTCTGTAATTTCATTGAGGCCGGAGCCTTATGCCATGCATCCCAAATCTAAAGGAAATAGACTAAACTACATGCTACAAACAACAATCGCCACACTCTAAGCATGGCAACAATAGTTTCCAAGGTGCATCCAAGGATAGCCGAGGCATATCTAAGGGTTCCGTCTTAGGCTGATTTTTGGCATTGTTGCAAAAAGTGACAAGTGACTTGCGACATGGCAGCTATCCTTTGCATCGTCAGGCTGAATAATTTTACGTTGAAGTGTACGGCGTGCATAGCAAAAGTCAATGTTAACGTGCGTCAATGTGTACGCTCCTTAATAAATAAATAAAAATATCTGGAGGATAGTAGACGCTTATTCGAAGAATATAACCGTTATATTAATAGGTAAGTACTATGTATAACTTACCTATTAATATAACGGTTATATTCTTCGAATAAGCGTATGTATAACTATGTATAACTTTATTCTTCGAAGAAGCGTCTCGTATACTCCAGATATTTTCATATCGGATCTGATTCGAGTTATTAAGGAGCGCTAATCTAAGTCAGAGTATTAACCTAAAGGAGGAGGCTGATAATCGTATTTAACAATGTTTGCTGTAATGGAAATATCCGCATATAGTTCATAACAATAAACCATGGGAACAGTAACTATGCATGTCAGTGTGTCTGTTTGCAGATGTGTGCGTCGTCACGCGTTAAGGCAATTAGAAAACAAAAACGAACGCGGTTGATGTTTAAGGTAAGGTTTAACTGATCCGAAGTCAAAACAGCAAAGGAACACACACAAACTTTCCTGTAAGGTTTCGTATACCGCAGTGTTCATGTACTGTTTAGTCCACGTGAAAGCTTACTGCTGTATTTACATGTTTTTAGTTATTACTTTAGAACACCGTAGACCAGATTGGTTCATTCTACTTGGCTAAACGACATCGCTGGAAAATCGTGAAAACCGTAGTCTTACTGTGCTTAGTACAGACGTACAGCAAAGTAACTCAGGGTTCGTGCGACTCCTGGAAATATCATTGAAAAAAAATTCAAATTACCAGTTTGAAAAAGTGGTAAATGTATTAATAGGATGAACGGAATGGAGACGACCTGACTTGAATAATGCTGAAAAATTTGGCCCCGAAAGTATGGTAGTGTGTACTGTGTAGCACTATATAAATCTTAAAATAATTTTGAAAGTTCAGATATGGTTTTAATTTTATTTACGAATGGATGAATACAGCAGTAAGGTTTCACGTGGACTAAACAGTACATGAACACTGCGGTATACGAAACCTTGCAGGAAAGTTTATTTGTGTTCCTTTGCTGTTTTGACTTCGGATCAGTTAAACCTTACCTTAAACATCAAACGAGTTCGTTTTTGTTTTCTAATTCGTGGTACGTTGGCAAGTTGGTTTCGGTGCATTCGTCGATAACCTCGCCGCCTTTAACACAATCACCGTTGCCACAACCAGATAACCTAACCTTATTGAGGCGGTTTTGTCTGTCAATGTGGTACGTCAGTATCTATTGTACTGGGTTTTCTTTAATTTAGGAATTTTTCACGCATATTTAAGGAATGGACAGAGTAGCTGTGTCGGAGTGAGCATCAGATTAATTTTGGACGTCGTTGGAATCCCCATGAATCGCACGAAGTGCACATTCCAATTCTGAGGGAAGTGGGGAGCAAGATAGACACAAGTATTTACACAAACAAGTATTTTCCGCTTTCCAAATGGAATACGGCAAAATACATTTTAGAATTCCATATAGTATATTCAAATTTCGAAACACAAAAAATGTAGTACCAGTAGACCTGTTCTTGCAAAGTAGGCAATGGCCGGAGTAGCAAACATCTTCCCGAAACGAAGCGTTAAGGGTTCCGTCCTTTTCCAAGTCGTGATATCAAACGCCAAGCTCTTTCGCCAAAGCAATCCCACAGAATTAAACGTCGGATTCCAACAAAGGTTTAACAAAATATTTGAAAATTGCTTGCTGTGCAGTTTTCAAGTATTTCGTTCAACTTTTCATGTATTACTCGGTAGGATTAACTTGGCAAAAAAAAACCTTGCTCTTATGTGTTCGTGATTTTTTTGGCCAGTCAGGGAGCAACTTTTGTCACTGCCTCACCCACTCACGAAGTCCAACATCCATTCACTTTTGTCACTGAAGCCGAGTATATAACAGCAGCCTCAGTTTTAGTTGAGATCAGATGTGACGTCACCTTTATCATCAAGTGTGCATGTCTTGGCGCTTTCTTCTCCATTTACAGACGTCCAGCTGCCAAGCAGCGAGCATTTTAAAGGTCGGTTGCCACCAAATTAGCACTGCTGCATCTAGGCCTACGGAGTTCTCTCTCGCAGGAAGCAAAGGAATGCACAAAGCAAAACTTTCAAACACAACAAACAAGCCACGTGACTCCTTAATTATTCAGTAAAAATTTGGTACGACCTCGTGCACCTGGAAACAAGCTATAAAGATTAACGATATTGGTGTCACTAGATGGCGCCACGGAAAAATACAAAGAAAATCTCCTGGCGCCATCTAGTGACACTAATATCGTTTATCTTTACAGCTTGTTTCCAGGTGCACGAGGGAGTACCAAATTTTTACTCAATAATCAAGGAGTCACGTGGCTCGTTTGTTGCGTTTAAAAGTTTTGCTTTGTTGATTCCTTTGCTTACTGCGAGAGCGAACTCGATAGGCGTAGATGCTGCAATGCTAATTTGGTGGCAACCGACCTTTAAGAGGGTTTACGACACGTACCTTTCCTTTGGTTAGTCCTACATCTAGAGTGGGGGAGGGGGAATTTAGCTAATTACTGGACCATTCATTTTCCTTCAGGGCAACAGGAGAAAAAACGCGATAAACGAACGCTACAACCCTTGGATCGACTAAGACTGAGGCTGCTTTAGCTAGTATAGACAAATATCAATTTTATTCACACCTTTTTCAACAAGAAAGCTTTAGGCTGAAAACTTTAATCCTGACTTAAGATTAAAGTTTTCGTGACTTTAATCGTGACTTTTATGTTGTCAGGTGACCAAAGTCTTCCAATCGAAACTGAGTTTCAAATAATTTTCTGGTGCCTGAACACAGTGTACACCATGCTCCTGTATATTTTATCTGGATAAGAAGGACGTTGATGTTGTCATTGAATCTTAGTGGTCGACATGCTACCGTATGTCTTAATATCCTATAGAGCAGTGACATTTGCCGCCATATTGGCATCAAATTGGCACCAGTATGAGTTTTGGAGGGCACAACTACAAGGTGCACTACATAAAAATGGAGGGAAAAACAACGGAAGAGCAGATTTCTTAGGCTTAAAATAACGTTGTTTTCTCCAACAACAAAAATCGCGCGTTTTAGGTCTAAGAAATCACTCTTCACAGCATCGGCTTCAGTATGACGCCCTTCTGTTTCTTCCCACAGTGCCCTTTGCAGCTAACCCATTAAGGGGCACTGTGGGGAGTTATATACGATAATACTACGTCGTGTCACTGCTCTATATCAAGACGACAAACAATGTAAATCAGTGCTATTGTGTCAGACGTGCTTGTTTAATTCCATACAATAACCCCATAAGGCTAAAAGGACCAATCAAGTTCACGCGACACAAAAGTATGATATCACAGCCAAAATTGCTGCTACTCAGTTTCTTGACGCAACTCTCGACGCAATCTTAAAGGTGCCTATTCATCGAATGACAGGATGCATCATCTAGCGCCGTCTACCATTATTTAGTTCTACGTAGCACTTGGTTTCAGCAGGCGAAGGAATGCGCCAAGAAATTTCTTTTTACGCAACAAACTAGATCCGTGGCTCTTAGTTATTGAATGTAAAGTTGGTGTGTCCACGTGCACCAGGGAGCAGCCGGTAATGTCAACGATATCACTGTCACCATAGATGGCACCCGTCTAGCGGTTCAAAATATGCGTTTCAAAAGCACCCGTGATGTCGTTAGGCTTAACTTTACCGCTTGCTTCCTGGTGCACGTGGGCGCACCAACTTTACACTCAATAATTGAGGAGGCACGCGGCTTATTTGTTATGTGAAAAGAAATTGATTTGTGTGTTCCTTCGCCCATTGAAAGTAAGGGCTAGACGGAACTAGATACCGGCAAATGGCTATAGATGCTGCAGCATGTCATTTGGTGGCAATCCCCCTTTAAGTGGCACTTTGTTGGTTGTCAGCTTGCGTGATCTCTTCTTTTGACCAGAAGTGTTGTGAAAAAGTCGGCGTTGGTTTATGTAGGCGACCAACGCCTTGTCGGACCAGGTAGTACCAAAATATGTTATGTACCACGGAAATATTAAGAGCTTAGCCAACCCGAGCATTTAAGATACGGTACATACGAAGATAAAAGTTGCACTTGTAACCCCACGAATCGACCAAAACCACTTCTGCACCACCACTTCAAAAAAGCCACTATAGTCTGACAGCGACTTAGTGGAAGCTATAGAGTCCCCTTGCACATAAAAGGGCCGTGCCTGACCATTGGCCAGTCGAAGAGAGGAATCGACGGCGTTCCAAGCGAGCGGTCAAGGAAGAATCGAGTTCCTTCCCTCCCTCCCCCTGTGATTGGATTAAGGTTGCGCGGTCAGTCGTTAGGCCTGGCGCGGTCACCGCGGTCGCCGCCATCATCATTTTGGACCGGAAGTCGGGATAATGCAGCGGCCGAGCCCTCACTTCCGGAGACCGTTTATCGTCGTTGAACGGGATTGATGGTGCCGGTCAGCGGATAAACTGGACTCGTTGGCCTCCTTTGCTTGACCAACATGAAGTCCGATAGATACTTTTTGATAGGATCGGCCCGGCTAGCGATTTTTAACTCGAAATTTCTCGAGGTTTTTTCGTTGCAAAATTAGGGTATGGGGTGGAGGTGGGGAGAGCCTCAGGAGATTGTTCGTGGCCAGATAATCGCTGTATTTTTAAAAACTGGTTTAGTCTATTCGCGTCTGTAGGTCTAAGTCTCGTTACTGTTTGTTAAAATGCGGGTCGCAATATTATGGAATTTTGGTGCTATCCAATCGCTGTGTTACTGCCTTATGCGTAGAGTTCGAAGATGAGTCCAATCAATTAGGCTGTTTACGCGTGAAGAGAGAAACAAACTGGTACACTGCACAGCCTTGTTGAGTTATGGGGTTAGACCAAAAAGGCTCTACTATAGTTTTACTTTTTTTCTGCTGCCAACATTTTTTTACCCTTGCAGATTTCTTTGCGTGGTGATGAAGTGCTGATCAAAGTGCTGATCAAGTAATACGCCACAACATCGTGTTACACAATATACAAATTTACTTACTACTCATACAAGATACATCTGACAGATTCACGGTCCCAGTCAATTAACACTTCCTCAAAGGTCCCACACATGCGCAAAAAGTTCACAGACACAAAAGGTTCCCTTTTGTTTTCCCATTTTAAGCTTTATGTTTTATGGCTTCACCCCATCTCAGGTGGACACATATTCTCACAAAAGGAAGCAAACTGTTGGACCGGCCTACGTTTTTACTTGCTCGACGAAAATAACGTCATTACAGGGGTACTGCCGGGAGAACCAGCTTTTTTCACATATTATTTTACCACTGACAAATTTTCATATTTTTCACACCGGCAGCATCCCTGTCATTACTGTAAATGCACAACAACCGAAGACATGGCCAGACGCAACAGCCTACATTTACACTGCGGCTTATAAGCCGGACAACCGTTTGGTTGTAGTATTAATTAAATTCATACCGGAAGAAAGCAAGCTTATGTAACCGGTTCACAACAAAACATGCAACATAAACAAACACTTTAACTCTGGGTCAGATCTTATTGTCTCTTGTCTCTGTTCCAACTGCTGATTGAAAGCGCTGTGACATCACTTTCTGGGAGTGTGTTCTAAGAATTAATGGCTCTCACAGTGATGCAAGACTGTCCAACACTGGTGCGGATTCGTGGTTTTGTCGACTTCATGCTGTGTCCTCTGGTTTGCGTGACAGTCGACCGTGGAAAAAAACTGGTCGACAGGCAAGATCACTTCTCCAGACATAATTTGACGAGTGTTGATAAGCTCACCTCTTAAACGCCTATCAACAAGGGTTGTGAGGTCAAGCCTTTTCAAACGTTCTACGTAATGCAAACCCTTCAGTGAATAACACTGTTTGCGCTCTCTGAACTTGTTGTTCCAACTGTGTAAATATCTCCATCGCAATGGAGTGACCAGGCGGTGCACACAGTTTTCAAGTTTTGGTCGGATAAACGTCATATCAAATCAATGTTATTTTTTTTTCGTAAGTGTCCACGATTTGAACATAGAATTTGGAATAAAAAACTTTTTCCGAGCATCATTCACATCGTTTTATGGAGAGCTATAATTCGGCAATACAGGTCTTTTTAGAATCTCAAGGTGTATTGAGAAAGAGATGTGAAGAGCTAGCATAAACTCTGTTCTGTTGATCTCTTCAGGTATTGACAACAGGGCGGAAAGCCAATTGGCCTCGAAAAGGAAATATAAATTGATTTACATCTGTATCTGGAAGAGCTTCGCCCATCATGTTCAAGTTATTACAGATGACCTTAAGGCCTTAAGGCCGACATGATTGAATGATTTATTTACTTCTTCAATGCAGGCTTCGGGAAGTTAGTTGAATTGTTTCCGCGATTGTTTGCCATAATACTGCATCTCCTTGCACAACTCCCCATCAGCTGATACTTGCTAACTCTAGACACACGCTAGTGCGTTGACGTTAAATAGCAAACATGGGATAAAGCTTGGGCAAAACCTGAACAGAAATACGCATTTCTAATGTTTCGTTTTTTTTGCAAACAAAATTGGGTGTGCAGTGGACATACCGTAGCAATTACAATAAACTGGAAGCGAAAAAAGCCAACAAATTAACTGAACAAAAAACGGCTAGAGCTCGTATCCCCTACTCACAGCTGTGCAGGTACACGAATAAAAACGGATTAGTCGGAGTTCACTCAAACGCAACGAACTATAATTTGAACTCCAATTCCAGGGAACAAGGATTGTGACATGCCAGTCTCCATGCACACGTAATCATGTAGATCACTAATCAAACAAACAAAACGGTTGGATACTTCACACAAATAAAATACGACCACAAAATACAACATACACACGCACATGAAACAGAACGAAGATCTAAAACACATACAAACAGACGCCGTAAACGGCAAAACGCAAAACGCCTACAAAGGATGAAAAAGACATACACAAAGACAGGCAATAAAAACTGTCCTAATTAGGAGTATGCTTATTTCACAAATTATAAATGCACACAAAATACACATATAGCCTCTCACAGGAAACATACTTAAAATATAAAACAACAAACACACACAAATATAAAAAAAAACCTGTACAACACCCACAAATTAAGTGCACATAAACATACGCACGCACACAAACATTAAAGATTTCAAACACAAACTGCGTTCACTTTCTGACATAACCACTGAGCAAAAACAGTCCTTGTTCCCTGGAATTGGAGTTCAAATTATAGTTCGTTGCGTTTGAGTGAACTCTAACCCGTTAGTATTCGTGTACCTTCACAGCTGTGAGTATGGGGATACGAGCTCTAATGCTTTTTTCTAAACGGTGAAGTCGTTTTTTGTTCAGTTAATCATCATCTTAACCCATAAAACGGTAGTTGCCACTCTTTTGCCAGCGCTGGCCCAATGCTTTAAGCAATGATTTAATAATGATAAAAACAACAATGTCTTTTCCAGCAGAAAAAGAAAAAGAATTTATCGGAGGAAACAATGCAAAAGCAATGGTGTAACAATAATGATGCAAACAACAATGTCTTTACAAACATGCATTCTACTTGGTTTCATGAAGTCACGTAATCGGGCTTGAGTGAAAAAGACGACAAAAATATCTGTCTGCTCCCGGATTACATGGCTTACAAAGACACTAAAAATGCGACGTCGGATTCAGTGCGAAAAAAACAAACCAGGCCACAGGACGTGAAAGACACCGTCTGCTCCCGGGTAACGGAAATGAATGAAGGATGGTGAAATGAATCACAAGATACATGGATTGAGTGAGCGAAGCAACCTTACCACAATTACCCATCTTCAAGAACCGGAATTATTTAAATTACACATTTCACTGTTGTGGGGCAGTTGTACTTCTAGAGTTGTCCGTCTTCATGACGGGTTTTACAGCTAGTTAACTGATACGTGGCACAATAACTGATTCTAGTGGATTCACGGTTTTCAAGAATTCAAGAACGTGAGGGTAAATGTGGCGAAAAACGTAAATTTGCCGGCCCTCTTGAAGGCCGGGTGACATTTGTTTTTTTGCCTAGGAAAATGTACAATACCGAGTTTTTAAGTTTCATGGATCTGGCCAGCTTGGAAACCTAACTACGCATGCACGGTGCAGCCCTCCTCTATAAAAAGGTATACTTGGTATGGTCGGATGTATACTCGTCTGAAATTTAGGTATGGTATACCACATAAGCTGAAATGTATAGTAGGTACACCTGGTAAAAGGAAAGAGTATGCCTTGTATACTCGGTTGTATACCTACCTCAAACTAGGGTATACTGATAGGTATACCATACATACCTGGTACCCTCGAGCCTGTCTCAGACTAAGGTAGACAGAGAATTATATCGGGTAAGCTTGGTATACTGCTATTCTTGGTACACTCCCACCTTAAACTAGGGTGTACTGAAACTATACAGCTGGTATACTCGAGTGTATATCCATCAAAGAATAGGGTATACGGACAGGTGTACTGGTAATCTGATATACTTGGGTGTATGCCCGTCTCTAACTAGGGTACACACAGAAGTACACAAGAAACCTGGGGAAGTAATGATTGCTTCAGGTTTTAAGATAAAAAGCCGACAGTGTTTTAAATAATTTCTTAATGGACAAGAAGAGACATTGCCAGATACACGTTAACAACACGGAATCAAATATATTTTCTTAATAGATTTCTAGATACACTTAGTAATGCATTTCACACTTGACACGTAGACAATTTCTTTTTGGCATTGTTCGTCTGCTCCTTTTTTCGGCTGCTCCATTTGGCAAGGAAACCTAATGGTTAGCACGCTAGCAGTGCAATAAGGAATGAATTAGAACTGTTCTGGTACTTGAAACTGCTAATAGAGCAGTGACATTTGCCGCCATATTGGTACCAGTATGATTTTTGGAGGGCATAACCACAAGGTGCACTACATAAAAATGGAGGGGAAAACAACGGAAGAGCGGATTTCTTAGGCTTAAAATAACGTTGTTTTCTCCAACAACAAAAATCGCACGTTTTAGGTCTAAGAAATCACTCTTCACAGCATCGGCTTCAGTATGACGCCCTTCTGTTTCTCTCTGCAGTGCCCCTTGCAGCTAACCCATTAAGGCTCCGGCATAGAGTTATATAGAATAATACTACGTCGCGTCACTGCTCTATTGTGTTTTTCCTGAGTACTTACATTATCTTCTGCTTGGTGCTTTTTTATATTTTGCTGTTCTGTGTTGCCCATTGGGTGGTGGATGAAATCCGTTTGCTTAAAAGAGAATATAATTGGTTTTTGGTTTTTTTATTCTGGTTTATTAGAAGTATTAGACAATTTACTGTCTTGGGAAAGGCAAATAGTTCAGGTTAATGATTTTGGCAGAATTAACGTTCTCTGGCTCAACACGTGGGTGTGTTGGTTGGTTTTTGTTAACTGATCATCTTTCAACGTTAAAAGGTTTAGTGCAGCGAGAAGCAAAGTGGCATAATTTGCCCTGCCAATGTTTCATCGTGTTTTATTATTATTCTTTCTACTTTTGTATTCTGTGCTCACGATCTGCCATTTTGGTTCCAACTTTTACTACAATGAAAGACACTAGTGTCTGAATTTAGTTCATTGAAGAGTGGCAATCACACAGGCCACCTGCGCTATGACGAAGCGAATCAAACCGGCAAAACAGACAACCAACTCAGAACAGATCAAAACAAATCATAACAAACTCAAACAATCGCCTGCTTGCGACAACAATATATTCTGACAATTAAGTACTGAAACGATGCGCGTATAACACTTTAGCATGTTATACATACTGTTGGATGACAATACCATCCAAACAATTGTTGCAACAATAATTTTGCATTTACACGCCACTGCAAGCCAGGTGCTTCAGATGTGGTTCAGCATTGTTTAAAACAACATTACAAAAAACATGAAAAAGAATAAAATATATACAGACGGGTCTTGTTACGGCGTTGGATTCTTGATCCCACTGGTCCACGGACCAATATTATAAGCGAAGCATCATAAGTCTCTGGTTTCAAAATACTAATGCCGAAATTCTTCAAACCAGTATAGAATACACAGCAAAAGTTTCCGGGACGAGGGGAGGGGGAACGTTGACTCCGAGCATGATCATCGTCGTTATGTCATGACACGTGAAACGGAATGAAGCGACATCACGAAAATAGGTTGAACTGGAGTAAAATCGGTGCATCGCGTGTCGTAAAACAATACAGAAAGAAGGGTGCTCTAACTGAAAAAAAAAAAAAAAATGCAGACCCTATTTAACATCTTATAGGTTATTAGCTGAAGCCTGTTGGAGGCACGGTCTGCAACACTGGTAGCCTACGGTATGGTCGCTCATGTGCATGTCCAACTGTCCATGTTTGACCGAATTTAATTTCTTAAAATTTTTGTACACACTTGCCAATAGAGCAGTGACATTTGCTCCCATGTTGGCATCAGTATGGGTTTTGGAGGGCATAACTACAAGGTGCACTACATAAAAATGGAGGGAGAAACAACGGAAGACCGAATTTCTTAGGCTTAAAATAACGTTGTTTTCTCCAACAACAAAAAATCGCGCGTTTTAGGTCTAAGAAATCACTGTTCACAGCATCGGCTCTAGTATGACGCCCTTCTGTTTCTCTCTGCAGTGCCCCTTGCAGCTAACCCATTAAGGCTCCAGCATAGAGTTATATACAATAATACTACGTCGTGTCACTGCTCTATGAACGCTCAATCAAGCGCAACCTGTGACTCAAATCACCCACTCCACGTCTAATACTCCCCCTGCCCCCTTTCACTTTCTATGATCAATTCTATTATATTCTTCAATATTCATGACTGCGGAAATATCAGCCATCATGTTTCTCATCCCCTCCCCCGATGGCTAATGTACCCCCCCCCTTTTGTAATGATCACTTCTATTATATTCTTCCATGTTCATGTTCATGCTGTTCTGAAAAGCTTCCTTCAATGTTTTCCGTCCTACCAGGAACGCAGTGCCGTTGCTTACTTAAAATTCATTACAGTAGTCTTAATTTCAACGATCTTATTGTATATATAAGTTAAAGAGATATACCTCCCAGTGCTATTTTTCTCGATCCTCCACATCAAGTACGGCCCCAAAGGTTTATTTCCTTACCGTTAGCCTTTCCCTTGCTAAAAATTATTTTTTAAATGTGGCGTCTAGGAGATTTTCTGTTGAATATAATGGAACTTTATTTACTAACGACCCGTCACTAAATGATGCATTGCGCGCATACAATAATCATGACGTTTCATTTCTGTGTGTACATGTACTAATTTTCTAATAATTACCATGAGATCTAAAATCTAATAGACTAATGCGGTAAAAATTAAAATTAATTATTCCAATAGATCGCCGAAGCAAAATTATAAGACACTAGCCTAGAAAATAATAAATTGTGATTTAAAATACGAGAATCATTCCGGTTTGTGACGACACAATCGTTGACTTGATTCTGTCTCGTGTACTATTCACAAAGCCAACCGAGACAGCAGCTATGCGAGGAACGCAGCTACCACCCCAGCCGACCTTGGCACTGTAATTGCTCGGATGATGATTTGCGCGTAGCTGTAATTTGGCACGCGGAATGTTATTAGGCAGGCCGGGTGTCCCTTTAACTGATTAAAGTGGCACTATCACCGATTGAAAAGCGAACGACAATACCATGGCGCCATCTAGCGGCAGTGATAATGGTAACTTTTACAGTTTGCTCCCAGGTGCACGAGGACGTTAAGGAAGTCGTGGCTTGTTTATTTTGTTAAAAGAAATGCCGTTGCGCAAGTGCTAGATAGTTCTCGATAGCGCTAGATGTTGCCAAATTCTGCCTTCTTTCAATTGGTGATAGTGCCACTTTAATTGTAAGACCAGACTAAACCTAGAGGTGTTCACCGTGTCTTCCAATTCACAATTCAAGAGAAAAACAAATTAAACTAAGTTAAACAAGTTATAACTGCGTTTTGTTATAAAATGACTTCCCAAATTTTTTATGCAAATTGTTACAATACAGACTGAATAAAAACACCAAAAGAACGCCGTGGTTGTGGTTTGGAAATAACTGTAAAAACCATCCACCGCTATCGGAAATATGCTTAGTTGTAGCACGAAACGCGTTTTAAAAAAAAATTAAAATTAAAATCCAGAGTTACGGGTTTACAAAATTCCAACCTCGTTGGATATTTTCCATTGGAAAATGCAAATGAGCCGAGGGGCAAAAGTGACCAAACAACTCAAACGGTCACACTGTGCAACACTATAGTTTGAATAATATGTCGAGTAAAAGCTTTCACGATTGCATATACTAAAAATTCATCGAAAATGGGACAATAAAAAAGCACTGGGGCCTTAATTGGGGCCTTAAAATGCTGTGAAACGAAGCCGATGTTACTGTTTCTTGGTAAAAGTAATTGGGGCCAGACGTTCAATGCAAAGGTAGGTCGGGTTACGGAGGGGATACATCGGTTTTAGGACTGATCCTCTATATGTCGTTGCCATCTGGGAGGAATGATCGCAATAGATTTTGGTGCATCGGTGGTTCAGTGGTGTAAAATGGCGTGGAGTGGGCGACGCGAGCTTGATTCCCGGCCGATGCACCAAAATGTGCTATGATCATTCCTCCCGGATCGCAACAGTGTGGAGGATCAGTACTAAAACTGCTGTATCCCCTCTTTAACCTGACGTACGTTAAATATGGAGACTCAGTCGTGGTAAACTTCACTAATTAAGATATTTTATAGACTCGCTTGACTATGTACGCGGGGTCTGGCTAAGGCATTCACGGCTACTATGGATGGAGGTTAGAAAATTTCAAAATCAATTTTGAATTCGTTTGCCGAAAATTATCCTAAAATCTGGTCGTCTTGATCAAATGGCGGTTCAAGCAATTGTGACTAGATTCCAAAACCATTACCAGGCCCTTGGCAGTTTCTGGTCTTGTCAAGCCGTCATATTATTAAACCCACTGGTGAACGGTCCAACAAGCAAAGCATTTGGGGATTACTGCGCCATAAGTCTTTGGTCACACATAAGTCATAAGGCCGAAATTGTTCAAATAAGGATAGAACACGCAGCAGCAAAATTCCCCCTCCTCCCCTCCTCCGGCTACATAAGATGTAGTAACACATGAGGGGATGGTGTGTATATTAAGGTCATTCAATAAGCCTTAATGACTATGGCTGTACTTAGTGAACCTAAACGACCCCTGTCTTACTCTTATCAAGAATTTATAGAGTTGGGGAGGAGAATTTGTGACCGAGACCCATACTGCAACGTCTTGGATACATTTGTATTAGTTCAGTCTTAGTTTAAAGAGGGCGCCATGTGTCTTATGTGGGAATTTCTACTCATATTTTAGCCTAAAATTAAACCAAACTAAACGAAACTAGATTGTATTTAATTATTATTTAGTTTAGCTTAGTTGTAATTTAGTTTGCTTTAGATTTGGGCTGAAAAATGAGCAAAAATAACTAGATGGAACGTGTGGCGCCCTCTGAAAACTCGGACTGAACTAAAACGGACGAATCTAACATGTTTTAATAGGGACCTTTTAGAGTTACAAATTCTCCTCCCAAACCCTATAAATTCTTGCTCTTATGGATGACTGACGTTGATTTTCGTTCGCTTCGCTTACTCAACCAGCGCATTACGTCCAGTCTCTCCTCCCTTGTGTTTTCATTTTGTTTTCTCACTCATCCCTCTTCAGTCGCTCCCCATTCCCTCCTTTTTTCATTTTTGCCATGGTTCCTTACCTGATTAAATAGGACATAAATTTAAATGGGCTCGAGAAGGGTTAAATAAATACAGATGCAAACCCATTTAGTCGCCTTTTGGACTTAAATGCCAAACTGTCTGAGCGAGGAATAGACACGTGTCAGTATGGCTCAGCGGTAAGACCTCGGCATTTGGTTTCAAAGATCGTGGGTTCATTTCCCCGCTCAGGTAATCTGACATTTTAGTTCAAAAGGCAACGTAAATGTCTGCATCTGTATTTATTTAACCCTTACCTGATTGATAACAGTGTTATAAGAGTTCCATAATCATAAACCTTGTATAAAGGCTTTTTGTCGACTCTCCCAAAATAACTGTTCCTTTTTCTGAGTCTACTTGTGCTTGGACTTTACATTATGTGGTAATTTACCTCGGTAAATCTTTTTACATCTTAGAGGTTAGCTATTTTAGTAGTCAGTTACAGCACCGTAGGCTAATTCCTCTTTGAGGCCAGATAACCAGAGTTGTTGGTCCCATCAGGCATCAAAGCGTCAGTATATAAGCAAAGAAATAACTTCCTAGAAAGTTGTCGAATTTTTATTTGATTGTTTTCAGGTTAGCGAACTCTCAAGTCTGCTGAGGCATCATTAGTTTGTGCACCCGAACTGGATTTTAGTTCTAATGAGAAATCTCTTAGTGGGTAAACCAACGAGGGCATGACCTTCCTGTTATCGGTTGGAACACAAATTCAAGTGCAGACAATTTCTCTTGGTTGAATGTAGATTAGTGCCATACCTTTTCATTCTCTGACCACAGAAGTGAAGGATGCCATTCAACTCATTAGTGACACCAGGAACTTATGAATGCGGGAGTGTCCATGATGTGACTACCATTTCATATTCCATCCCTCGTACAAGGTCGTTTGGAAGAGAAGATGTTGGCTTCCTTTTACTGGTTCCAGGCCGGTTGATTCAACATCGCCACACTCTCATCTTACCGAAGGAGGGCTAAAAGGCCACAACTGTCGGCACACACGTTTATCCAGCAGTCGCATCAACTGGCGTTCACAGGTTGGTGAGACACGCGATTTCTACCCCAGTCGGCCTTGGCTTGAAGAAGTCATCGCCTTCCCTGCTTCAAGTTTGTTCAACGCTGTTGCAAGCATGCCTGGCCAAATCGTAAGCATGAGTGATATTTTTCGATACTGTTTAGTAGGTTAATACGTATACAACGTTTTTTTTTAAACGTGAATAGCCTAAAAAATAGTTACGACCTGTCGTTTCACATTTGGCCACCTGGGATTGTGACCCAGAACGAGAGAAGGAACAGGCAGTAATATTATCATATGGACACTCCGTCGAACGCTACGGTCTCTCCTTTATATGGCTCCTGGTAACACCAAGCTGAACAAACCAACAATAATGCGTGTTCGCAGGGGTGTCTCTTGGGCAGTGACATATGGTATATGATGCATCTGCACCGTGGTTACGGAAATCTACATTTTAAACTGCATTCACTCCAGCGTCATGGGTGTGAAAAAAAATATTCTTTGAGTTAGTGTGTTGATTACAGCCGCAAATCACAATCAACACTTCTGAATGAACCTAGGCCCACAGAAATAGGCCTAACTTTCGTCTGAAGGTCCACGTCCTCCACCAATGGTTCGCTCTCCTTTTTCAACCACCGACGATTTATTCTTCGGAAATTTATGGAGGCTAATAATTTTTTTACGGCATCCTTCTAGCAGCCATAGACCTTGATTATGATTTCTTATTTTTGCCGCGGGGTGCCGCTGTCACCGCAGCTCGAATTCGCCCCGCAGGAAACCATAATAGACATTCAATTTATAAGCGAGAGGGAGCCAAGTAATAAGAACGGACGGTGATGGTGAAAACCGGTTACTACGAAACTGAAATGCGATTCACCCTTCCTGGACTTTGGTAGGGGCTTTAAAAATGGGCCGGTTCAAAGACAGAGGTGATACGGCCTCCATTGTTCTGGTACCGTCGCGATTTGCATGGGGACCGCCATTGTTCTTTCTGCGGGATGTCCATCGCTGTAGCGAGTGAAGAGCAATAAATGGTTGGCGCCGTCCGCTCGGTAGACCGTTTGCTAGGGGGCGCCATCATTCTATCTGGGCTTCAGTGACGCCCGACGTACGCTTAGTGTTTCATAACATGAATTATTGGAGGCGAGTTGGGTCAAGTGAAGGCAGCGCCATCGCGCGTCACTTCCAAGCACCAACACGGGTGGTGGCGTCCGTAACTAGAGCGCTTTTTAGACGAGCGCCATTGTCGTTAATGTCAGGTCAAGACAGCGACTTCCCAAGAGGCAACTTCAGAAGAAAAGTCTTCAAAACCAAAGAAAGTCTATAGTGGGTTTTTACTGTTCGATCACTTTTTCTTTGTTCTTTTTTTTTTTTTTTTTTTTTTTTTTTGAAGGTGGTGATTGATGTTGTGAAACTCTAATCAGTAATTTTAAGATTCTGGTTAAGGATAACCACTGCTGGTAAAGATGTCCAATCGACCAACTTTTACAAGAATTCTCGAGTGATCCATTCGGAATGTAAATTGGTGTGGTTTTTCACAATGCCAACCCCAGGCAGCATGAAACATTCTGCACCATTCAGAACCTTCATCAGTAAAAACACTGAAAATAAAAACAAAGAAGAACACTCAAGTATGCTGGAGTGTCCTAAGTATTGGGAGTGTGCCTTTATTATATAGAGCACTTCCCTCGCAGCCTTGTACCTACTGGCCACCAGGGCTTCTGTTGTATATTGCTAGGCCCACCGTTCAGTTGGCACGGGTTGCCTTTTAATAAAGCTATAAAAGGGCGTGTTGGTCGAATGGCCAATGCTCTCATTTGTGTTACTCAATACTGAGTATTTACTGGACCCACTCTCACTGGGAAGGGGTTTGTACCGTTAGCCTAGTTATTTGGTTAGACATAACATATGTCAACCTCAGCCGAAATAAAGAGGAAAAGCCCAAATATTGGGAACTCACCACAAAAACACACACAAATCGTGGCAGGTACCATGTCAAGAACCTAGTAAAGCAGTGGGCCCAGATGCAATTGCTTAGCCATTTTATACTTACACATTTTTAAAAATGTATACCGATCCACTCATCCATTAATAGAGCTCTTAACTTAAATAATCAATACCCGTTAATGGATGAGTGGATTAGTATATATAAACAAAATGTAGAAGTGTAAAGTGGCTAAACAATTACACCTGGAGCCAATTACCTTACTAGGTTCTTGACATGGCACCTGTCACGATCGTGTGTGTTTTTGTGGTGAGTACCTAAAATATTTGGGCTTTTCCTATGTATTTTGGTTGAGGTTGGCTTACTTGAGTGTTCTTTTGTTTGTATTTCTAATGTTTTTACTGATGAAGGTTCTGTTATAGAAAGAAAATTTTATTGATTAAAATTACGTGATTGGAGGGCATCCCGATGCCAAGGTTTTTGGTTCTACTGCCCAACCCTCGTCTGCAGTTCTTTTATCTCTGTGAGACTGACTTGAACAAAACGCATCTTACTTCATTCTGTTCTGTTCAGCAGCTCGTTGCTACTTTTACCTTTTTTTTCCCTTTGTAAATTGTAACGAAATAAAAATTACCTCAGCTCCGCTCCAATGAGAGCTGGTTTAAAAGTCAGCCGCTTGGGAGTCGCTTTCCCGTTTTTTAACAATTCAAGCTGCTTGTTGCCGAGAAACTTTTTCGTAATATTTAAAGTCAGCGGCTTGGCAGGCTCTGGCGAGCCAAATAAGCGAGGAAAACGCGTGCCGAGTTCGCTGAGCCTATACGCATGATAAATCTGCATGATACGTGCATTTTAAGTGCGAAATTGACGCTGCCAGCAGTTGTAATTGCTTAGACTTTACTCACATCAACGTAACGCTACCAGTAAGGCGATTAACAGAGAAACAAGATACTATAACTGATTTTGTCATTGTCGGCCATGTTTGTGCCTACTAAGCTTCAAATAACGTCGTTTTTAATCTCAGCTTGAAAATAGAAAATGCGGAGGAAGCAGGGACCAAGCGAAATCAGCGCTCAGCCAGCAAGTGGTTGACTTTTAAAACATCCCTGTAGCCTTCCCTGTATTGGGATTACCTAGAGCTGCGATGCCCAACGCTCATTTAATCTTAACTGTTTCAGCCGTTCATAATACGGTTAATTTTGATTTATAGAATTTCTATGCGCTTCGAATGAGTTGATTTTATTGAGAGCGGTAATCCCTTTTGGGATTTCTGCCCAACAGCAGACAACCGAGAGGGACAATTTAGCTGGCGAAATCCAAACGGAAAAACCACGATCTTTGACACGCCACGATCGACATGAGCACGAGAGCATCTATAACAATAGAACACTATAGACCTATTTCGAATGAATCTTTAGTGCGTGAATCCTTCCTTAAGTCAACAGCGCAAGAAATATTGTCCCACGGAAATATATGCGAATGACAATTTCTAACAAACCCACTGACTAATTCAATTTTTTTTTTGTAAAATTATGCACGAATTGCACGTTCTCGAAAAGCGCATAAACGTTTTAAGCAGAAAAATTAGTTTTCCATTTTTGTCTCGCACTTTGTGATGGCGTTTAAAAATTGCTGTTACACTTTCTACCACTGTTGTAGTATTTCGAACCTACAGTAGGATGCTTCTCGTGTTAGAAAAAAAAAATCGAAGGCGATTTTAGTTTATTAAATCAGTTAAATAGATTGCATTCTGTTGGAAATTAAAAAAAAAAATTAGAAAAGAAATTATCAGCCCATTGAGTGGTATTATGATTTGTCCTTCACGTGCAATATTTACGGGGGACAATGTTCTTCACGCGGTTGACTTAGGGAAGATTCACGCTCTAAAGATTCATTCGATAAAGGTCTATTATAATTGGTAGTAGTTGGCGCTAGATTAAAATTTCAGGAAGTTTTTTTTTATGTTAATCGTTTGGTGGCAGAATGGAACAATTTGTCTACGGAAGCACCAATTTGTCTCAGGGAGTAGGTTCCGACTAAAACTAAACTAAATGAACCTTTCGAAATTTTTGTAATGTTTCGTTTCAAATTAACTTTGGGCCAGGAATCAGAGGCACACAACCCTTCCTTGGACGTAAATTTACCTCTCACGAGAATACAAATATTTCTCAATCTAATTATTAACAAACGAAGGAGCTAGATTTATTAAAAGGACATACCTTCTCTTTAATTTCCAGCATCCTGCTCGAAATAGCTTCTGCGACATTTACATAGGGTAGAGTGAATGTAGCAATCCCGTTTCTCACGAGGGAAAAAATAGGAAAATGAATGCCTTTGCAACATTTACACGCTTGTGAAGTAATGTTGCAAAACTGAGACATACAGGAAAGCCAACCGGGAGGGATGTGCTTTTAAATGTATTGGTAAGTGCACAGCTCATACTGAAGGGATCAAAAAGAGTCAAAATGGGGGGAAAAAAGTAAAAGGAAATCAGCCCCTTGATCGATGATTACTCAATCCGTTTATTATTTACGCCTTTGGCGGGCAAAATAAGAAAGGTGAGATTTTTTTAAAGCTTTACTTTCTTCAAGTAAAAGTTGTACACACCCAAAGAGCAGCTGTTTTGAATTAATGTTTTCTAGTGAAAGGTTTATTTTGTGCCCGAACATAACACAATTAAACATAAATTTAGACTTTTAATTTTGTGCACGTGTACCCTATTAGATTACTGTCTGGTTCGCTTTTGATGCCGTACGGTTGATATCGGCGCACAGTACTGGGCTGTTGCTTGCGTTCTGGCGTTCATGCGGCATGCATGGAGCGCTTTACAAGCTTGCAGTAAAAACGAATGATTTTTAGCCAGTAGCTCCAGCACAAATAGACGAGTTACGGTACATACTGTCGTGCCTTAATCCACAGTAAGAATACATTTTAAAAACAGTGGCATCGTGGTTTATTAAGCCGCGTCGTGAAAAAAGTTATAGACCTGGTCACTTCTCATTCTCTGCTAGCGGACTTATCAGACCACGGAAAATACATTACAAATTGGTTTTATACAACGCACTTTTGTAATTACTCGGTTTAACTTTCTCAGTTCCGCAGTGTAGAAACGTGTACCGCAACAAGATGGGGAAAAAGCAAGTCCTTAGGCAGGCAGCTTTGTCCTGGACCCCGAGCTAAGCGAGCAGTCACAGCTCAGCAGTCAGCGTCCTCGTCTCCTTTTGCCCGTTGCCTTTTGGACTTAAATGTCAGAGTGCCTGAGCAGGAATTGAAACCACGACCTTTAAAACCAAAAGCCGGAGCCCGACCGCACCCCCATACTGACACGGCAGTTTTTTTTTTGGCCGTGTCAGTATGGCTGAGCGGTAGGATCTTTGGTCTCAAAAGTCGTGGGTTCAATACCCGCTCAGGCAGTCTGACAAGTAAGTCCAAAATGCAACGTAAATAGGTTTACATAGGTTTATTAATCACTTTTCCAGCCCATTTGGCTTTCTGTCCGGTTTATGACGGAAGTATTACTATTTATCTGGAACTGAGCCGATGTTAAACAATTGGTTAAATTGATTAAAGCATTGGTTAAATAATTTCAATTAGTTGTCTGATGAATAACTGTTTTAACTATATGCCCAGCAGGAATTTCAGTTTCAAAGACAGGCATAACAATTAGTTTTCCCTCATCCTTTTCATAAGCGCCACTCCTTAATGGATCGACCACAAGACAGCAGCGCCCTCCCGCTCGTCGATTAACGACTCTCAGGTCAGGTGATTACAAGGCACCAATGAGAGCGAGGCGAGGTGAGGACGTGTAAGAGAGCGATATTCAGCACGAGAGATAGATCAAATAAGCACTAGAGCTCGAACATAATGGGGATCTTGTCGGCTGAGAAGCCATTTCGAGGGCTTAATTTATATTCATCGGTGTTCCGGTTGGGCCATCTGTTTGCAAGACTGCTTTGCTCTAACAATCAACCTTCGCTTCCCCATTCCTCTCTTCCACTCCCTCCCCCAATCCCCCCCCCCCTCTCTTTTAATAGCCCCTTCTATTGATTTCGAGCCAATGAGTTGCTTAATTACGTGTGGCCCACCATTGTTCATTAAATCGAATCCCGCTAGATGGTGCTGAAAGTAGTTACGGAGCCAATGGGCGGACGGATCACGTTGGCCCGTCTATCTATCCAGCTATCAACGCCAGACGTGTGGGAGGGTGTTAATGTGGTAAGGCAGGTAGGATATAGAGAAAGTGCTAAGTAAAGTGATGGGCGTCGTGAAAAACAAAAAGTGCACTGAATACTACAGGATATTGCCACGTTAGATGCAGTAGTAATAGTCACTCTGTCAATATAGGTATCTGGATCGCGCTGTAAAGATTAACGATATTACTGCCACTAGATGGCGCTACGGTATTTCTTTATGCTCTACCGTGGCGCCATCTAGTGACAGTAATATCGTTAATCTTTACCACTTGCTTCCAGGTGCACGACGACGTACCACATTTTTACTGATTAATTAAGGATGCACGTAGATTTCTTTGCTTGTTGCGAGCGAACAGTAGAGAGAACTCGATGGCGCTACATGCTGCGCACGTGCATTTGGTGGCAACCCGTCTTTAATCAAGAACGAAAGTTAGAGGTTTGAAGGCGATCAGATACCACCTCAGTTCTAAACTTCTAACCGTAACCGGTCTGTGTTGGTAACTTAAGCAAATTGCTTGAGCGCTGTTACTTTAATTTAGAACCAGTAAAGTCGTATAATTAGTTGGTTGTTGATCATCCTTATTCGATGCTACTCCCAATTGTTAGGGAAAAACGCACGAATCAGTATCATAGATTCGGTAATACTCAGCGTACCTTTTCCCCCGAAAATAGCTACGTTCAATTTTCAGTACCATTCTAGCTCTGCATGGTCGGATTAATCCCACTACTATTTTTATTACAAGGTCCGTTGGCGCTGTGTGTCACTCAGGGGAGGCCACACCTCCCAAAATACAAACGTCACAATCATTTTGACGGTAAAACTTCGTGTGAAGTAACGTTTTATCGTTTCAGTTTATTAACTACGTTTTTTATGTGTGCTTTTTTTCCACAGGCCTACGTTGAATTTTGCGAGACTTGTACTTTTCGCTTTCCTTTAATTTCATCTCAGTACGTGTATAGAAGCACGCTGAATAAAGAATGGAATGCAGCGACGCCACTATTAGCGATGTGGTGGTTGTACGAACTTCTTTATATGAAACATGAAAACCATAATTTCCTCATCTTTATCGTAGGACCCCATACTTCGAGTAGTTTTCATGCCGTAAGCGCATATTTAATTGAAATATGAAGCATGATCTTCCGATCTTGAGGACATTTCTAAGCAAGAGGTGAAGTTTCATAACCGTAGATACTACTTCACGGAATGCATAGGCGTTTCAGAACGAGTGATGTTCCTGTTCGGAAAATGTTTAGAGACCCAGTTACGTATCGTTACGACGCCACATTAATGCACAAAAATAACAGATGTGAGTAAATGTCTGAGTTTGTTTTTACATCCCTGAAGAGCTAACCCGTGTGTGGCATAGAACACCATAAAAAAAAGTGAAAAACTGTAACGAAGATCGTAATCAAGACATGTCCTAAACATGGAATTATAAAAATGATCTGCGAGTGATCAGAGATGCATGTTGCAAGATGTGGTTTCATGCACGATCTAGCATGCTGCGTCATTTTCAAAGGTAATTTTTAACGCTACGTTAATAAACAGATGCCGCTTGTAAGGGGCCCAACTACCCTTCCACCAAAAATGATGATGCAGAGTTAAAAGGAGGAGGAAGAAAATATGTTTGGTAATCCAAATTAGGTACAAGCAAGCAATCTGCCGATTAAAAAAAAACTCCTGATAAGTACCGTGTTCAAAAGTATACGTGGTAAAGAACATCTGAATACTGTAGTAGGTTTCCACGTGGACTAAACACTACAGCAGCGTTGTGGTATCTGTAACCTTACAGAAAAGTTCATTTGTGTTTTTCCTGTTTTTACTTCGGATCAGTTAAACCTTGCCTTAATATCAAACTAGTTTCGATTTCTTTTCTAATCCTAAGTCAGTGCCTCTGTCGTTTTCCTAAGAGCAATTTTGACAGTTTTTAGTTGACTCACTCAGTTCTTAACACTATTTTAAACTAAACGCAAAAAGAACGACGATTGTGTAGACGAGTTTAAGCAAGGCTCAAACACGGTTTTTTCTCGTTTATATCAGTTTGTTCGGCGTTTCGGCCAAAAAAATGGATTCATCTGCCCGACTGTTCTCTTCCTCGCATTGCCTGCACGAATTAATTCGTAAATGTTCGTTTCTAATTAATCTTTCCAAAACAGTAAACCATAGACACAAGTAAAAATAAATAAAATTTGTCAGCAATCTTGTGAGGTGTAGTGGTTGTTTAAACAGAAAGAAAAACTTTGGCAGAATAGACAACCCCATCTGTTACCAAGAAAATCTAACAAAGTGATTCGCACAACGTATGTTAATTACTTTGAGTGATGTATGCAACAGACGTCAATCATTTTTTTTTTACGGTTAGGAATGTAACGAAGAGCCAAGAATTGAAGCAGACAAGCCGAAATTGCTATTTTCAGCTGAATTTCTGTGGCTGTGTTAGTCTGCGTCTTCTGTCCCACTTTTGTAAACCAGTTTCTTCTGGCATTATCTTAAACTACAGTCGTCTGGCCTTGTGTTAAACGACGGTATTCTGGCATTGTCTTATACAACAGTCGTCTGGGCCTGCCTCCAGTGCCTTCTGGCCCTGTCTTAAACCACAGTCTGCTGACCTTGCCTTAAACCAGCATATTCGGGCCATGTCTTAAATTAAATTAAATTAAATGAATTAAATTAATACCGGAAGAAAGCAAGCTTATGTAACCGGTTCACAGCAAAACATGGAACAAAAACACTTTTAACACTTAGTCAGATCATATTGTCTTTTCCAACTGCTGGTTGAAGGTGCTGTCACAACACTTTCTGGGAGTGCGTTCCAAGAATTAATGGCTCTCACCGTGAAACAAGACTGTCCAACAATGGTGCGGATTCGTGGTTTTGTCAACTTCATGCTGTGTCCTCTGGTTCGTATGACTGTCGAGCGTTGAAAAAACTGGTCGACAGGGAAAATCACTTCGCCTGACAGAATTTGACGGGTCTTGATAAGGTCTTAAACAACGCCTATCAACAAGGGTTGTCAGGTCAAGTCTTTTCAAACGTTTTTCGTAAGGCAAACCCTTCAGCGATGAACATTGCCTGGTGACGGCTCTCTGAACTTGTTCCAACCTGTAAATATCACCATTGTAATGGGGTAACCAGGCGTGTACACAGTATTCAAGTTTTGGTCGGATAAACGTCATATACAATCTTCTTGTATTCGTAAGTGTCCACTATATGAACATTGACTTTAAAATAAAAAACGTTTTCCGAGCATCATTCACAACTTGTTGCACCTGATTATGGAACTTAAGTTGGTTGTCCACAAGGAAGCCCAAATCTTTCACGACGGTTTGTTCTTGCAAATGATGACCAGACAAGTAATATTGAAAGTCAACAGCCTTGCGTTTGCCAAACCGTTGAATAACAAACACATTTCTCTGGGTGAAACTTCATGTGATTGTCAGCCGCCCATTTATCTAACCGATCAAGGTCATCTTGAAGCTTCTGGCAACGTTTAAGTGAATCAGATCTGTTATAAATTTTAAGATCATCAGCATATAACAAGGCAATTGAAAAAATAAACTTAGTGATGTCACTAATAAATAAGTTGAATAGCCATCCGCGCGTGCCACCTTGAGGAATGCCACAACTGTTTTCCGCCCAGTCACTTGACTCTGCGGCCAGTATCTTCTGCTGGCCTTGCCTTAAACCAGCGTCGTATGGCATTCGCTTAAGCCAGTCCTCTGGCCTTGTCTTAAACTAGAATTTTATGGCCCTGTCTTAAATCAGTC
>JAHWFP010052781.1:3918-52572 GCA_023313725.1 Lithobius niger | reverse complement strand
TATACCAGCGTCTAAGAGGCCTGTCTTAAACCAGTCTTATGGCCTTGCCTTAAACCTGCGTTTTCTGGCCTTACCGCCTTCTGGCCCTGCCTTAAACCCAATCTTCTGGTGTTTTGCTAAATCTGTGTCTTTTGGGTAGGCTACGTCTTTTGCGTACGTGTCGTCTGCATCACGACCTAGGTTACCACGTCCTTTGTTCTTGAAGGGATGCCACCGATTTTTATGGAGAGCTCAAGTGTGAAAAAATGTGAAAAATTGGCCAAATTGGTGAAGACATGTGAAAAAAAATTGTATTGTTCAATGAATATTAATAAATTTAGCTCCGCTTTGGTTGAATGAGGATCAAATTCAGTTTGAGGAGTTCATTCACCTGCATTTGCCAATGAGCCAGGTTGTTTGTTTTGTCGGTAGATTGCGGTGTGACTTGCACTGCGGGAATGTTGCTGTTCTTTTGTTCGAGAAGATATCCAGAATGCAATGCGTCCGCACTCCCGAATTCGTCGCGACACAGAATGCGTTTATCGTGCTTTGGAAATAGACTTTTTTGTGTGAAAAAAGATGTGAAAATGCTTAAAATTTATGTGCGAAAAATTGTGGGAAAAAAACGCAAACGTGTGAAGTGAAAAAAATGTGAAAAACTAACGAGCCCCGGTGCCACCCTGATCTTGTCTTAAAGTGGCACTATCACCGATTGAAAAGCGAAGGAAAATACCATGGCACCGTCTAGCGGCAGTGATATAGCTAACCTTTACAGTTAGCTCCCAGGTGCTCGAAGGCATATCAAATTTTCACTCAATAATTAAAGAGATCGTGGCTTGTTTGTTTCGTTAAAAGAGATGCCGTTGTGGATTCCTTCGCTTGGTGCAGGCATGTGCTAGATAGTACTAGATAGCGCTAGATGTTGCCAGTTTTTTCCTGCTTTCAGTCGGCGCTAGTGCCACTTTAAGCCAGCATCTTCCAGTTTTGATTGAAGCCATACTTTCTGGTAACGTAAGTCTTGGTCTCCTTTGTCAGTTCTTAATTATTTGCCCGTTCTTTCAGCCAGGTTGTAAAGTTTGCAACGCAGTGCTTTACAACTTCCTACTTTCTCCATTCATTTCCCGATTTTTGAGTTTGAGAGAATGTGACGAATTTCTCGACACGCGCGAATGTGACAACCACTTACACCTTCATCTTTCCCATTGATTCGCTCAAACAGCATTGAGGGTGCCACGCACATCAGCTATACACGAATGACATTTGGGTGGGTGGGGTTATTGCCGAACAGATGGATGGGGGGGGGGGGGAGGGAGGAGTTTTGTGTACAACTTACTACACGAGCGCGCTAAAGGCTAGGCATGGTATACGCACAGGTTGTACTCCTCGCCTTATGGCTGGTGAGGCTGGCGATAGTGGCTCCGTCTCTAATTACCTGGGTCTTGTGTCAATTTGCACAGCACTCGACTCGTTGTCGGCAGCGTTCGCCCCCGTCCGCCCGTCCGCCGTCCGTTCTGTGCGCCACCGGGGAAGGGCGCTGCCTTCGCCTTATCGCATTGCCAATATTGCTGCCAATTGCCGTGGCGGGGCGCTACGCAAACACGGACGCCAATCGGGCCTATCTGGATCGCTCATTTGTAGTCATAACTTGCATAATTGAATTGCCGCTTGGAATTTAATAATTTGTGGCTGAGTGATATACTGGGGGAGACACGGGGGTGGAGTGGGGGCGGGGGAGGGGAGTGAGAGAGAGAGCTAAGGAAGCAATCAGTGCCGAATGTGTGGAATAGCCAATAACAGTACGCGTACTTACAGCTTCACTAGAGAACAACGGAATTTGGTAGCCATGCACGATGGAAGGGTCGAAGCACGAATAAGTGTTAGTAATAACGTCTGGATGGTCAAGTTAGCACCAACCAGATTAAAAAATCTATACATATGCGTATTTCGCTTAATGAGCAAACTTTTAATGATTAAACAAAGCAAGGTTCAATAATCCCGGCTAATAAGTTGTACCCAGGAACAATCACCAAGAGGGCCAGCGGATTTATTCTTGGCACGGTAGCAAAAGAATGCAACGAATAAATAAATAAATAAAGAATGCACGATTGCACGATTGTTACGGCGGGCTTTTCGTGCTTGGTATTAAAACGGAGAAACAGGAAATTCAGCAACACTGCGTTGCCCTCTACTGAAAAAGTTATTAAGCTCCTTAAGAAAACAAAACACCAGGGATTCCAAAGGGAAAGGGACCAGGGGTGGGGGGGGGGGGGTTCAAACCATACCGTGCGCAAGGGCGCGGGGCAGTGAACGGGGGATGGGACAGAGTGTACGGGGGGGGGGGCTACAGGTGGGTATCTTACCACAATGGAGAATGTGGGGGAGAGGGAGGGTTCAATGGTTCGCCGACAATTTTCATTTCATGCTCCTTAGTAAAGTGTTCTGCTCACGCATGCGGGAATCAGCTAAACCGTGGAACAACTAGTAATAAATTTAATTCAGCAATTGTACTTGCACTAATAACAGCCCGTCAACATTAGATTTTTAAAACAAAGTACACATGTAAGCATACTCCTTTGCTTAGGGCAGCTAGTGTACAACTAGTGTACAGTTGACGCCTCCCAGTAGAATTAACTACTGTCATAGACCCCAGCGTGTAGGGATATATTAACCTAGATGTTAAATCTATCCCCGTACCCATCTACTGCTGTAAACGTCTATGCACAGATAAACGGCTTATGCTTCCAGCACACTACTCCGTTCCGTCCCGTTCCGACGACAGACGGCAACGGATGGTCCAGCGCACATTGCTTCCGTCGCTAACCGTTCCAGTCGGCTCCGCTGAGCTTTTTAATTTGATCGCGCCTAAATTGGCAATGAAAATGACGAAGGACTTGCAGTGACCTTAAGTAGATAATTAAATAGAAAGTCGTAGTAAATTAGGTATTAATTCTTTACGCTCGGGCATGATGACATTTAAGTCCAGAAGGCAACTGAAATAGGTTCGCATCTGTATTTAGTATGGAAAAGGCGTGCGCAGGCGCGTGACAGACGACGACGGCCATCGACTGACGGCAGGTGTGTACACTTCTCCGATGCAATCAGCTTTTGATTGAAAGGTTTCTGCCTCGACAATCCCGTCTGTCAGCCGACGGGTCGTCACGGAACGGGAAGGAACACTATACGCGGATCGTCGTATCGTACGTGCTTTTAATCCAAACAGAAATTTGACGGCCCGTGACGTGACGTGACGTGACGTAACGGAACGGAGTAGTGTGTTATAAGCTTTAGTTGCACCACGTTCGATATTTAATAAATGCAGTGTGTTGCATCAATTGAATTTTCAAAATTGAATCCTCATCGCCGTGGCTGATACCCGTTTCGCTGAAAATTAAGCCCTGTTTAAAATTCAGCGAAATGGAAATACCCGTCTATTACCGTGAATTTCGTTTCGCCGAAAAAAATCTTAAAACAATAAAAAAATTATTAGCTCGTCTACCTACTAAAGAAGCATTCCTAATTGAAGGAATTTGTGATTAAGTTATGGTTTTTAATGTTATATGGTGGGGGGGGGGCCGCGTTACGGACCTGCACAAAAATGCCCTTATTGTTTAAAAAATACATTTGGCAGCAATTCAATCTATTTTTTGTTTTTTTTTCAACTCCCACAGAAAACCCAAATAAACGATGTCTTTAAATTTTGCTGTTAATCATCTGCAAGTCGTGTGCGTTTAAAGTATATGCTCCCAAAACTGATTGTTCCCTTTTACCAAAAGTTTGCCCCTGCCCTCCGGGGGGGGGGGGGGGGGTACTTTGCACGGTACTGTTTGGAATTATCTTACGTGAATTATGGGCTTACATACTATCGTACAACTTTTGATCTCTCTATGTGTGAATGGGGCTCCCGCTCTGATTTGTCATGCAGTGAAGCGAACCTTATTATGGGGCCGCTTTTGCAAGTATGCTGGGGACTATGCAGATTGTCGTTCTTTTTTTAACAAAACACTACTAACTTAACTGCTTTTAGGCCTAATTCCCTACAGGTAAATAAAAAATGTGAAATAACACTTCTACAAAATGGTCTTTAGGCCTTCCTAAAAAAAAAATAAACCACTCTGCCTGACGCACAATTTCTTTTATTTATTTTTTATTGGAATAGTTTAAAAAAAAATTTAAATTTAATGGTTCATTGTTAAGTTGGATTAAAATATATGTTACGTAGGTTATTGTTTTAAAAGTGAATTTTATAAATTATTTTATTTGTGAACACAAAATAATGCTTAAACTGTCTTAATAATTTTTTTGCTTGTTTGTTTAGCTTACATGTACGGTACGTGACACGCTATAAACCGATAATGCTAACATTAAAAAAATTCACTAAAAATTCACCGTTTCGGTGTGACAAACAGCCAAGTCAAGCACAACAATACGCTAGCCCTGTGTGGTCTCCATACCTCTTGTCTGACATTGAACATTTGGAATCGGTACAGCGTTTCTTTACAAGATCACTTCCAGACATGCGAAACTTGAAATCTGGTAAACGCTTGTTGCGTGCGGGCCTACAACCATTAGAACTCCGACGCCTGCATGCAGATCTTGCCCTGACTTACCAGATCTTACACGAAAATTTTCCATTTGTCACCCCTTTCTTTGACCTGTCGCACTGTGAAGCTAAGCGTGGACACTCCCTTAAACTGGTAGTTGATAAACCACGGTTGGACTGTCAAAAGGGTAATTGTGGAGTTTAAGCGAACCACTCCAAATCACTGAATTTTTTTACTAATCGACACATATCATCATCCTTTTGCCAAATCACAATACAAAACCGGGGGAAACCGTGCTTTAAGGTGTAAACAAAAAAACATTGAAAACACGTAAAACGATCGTGTTGAAGCGCCGGCCATATCGCAGGAGACAGAGTAACGAGAAAACCTGATTTGCATCGCAATGAAAGGAGACGGAAATTACCTAACCTAACCTAACCTAACCTACCTAACCTAACCTAAAAAAAATAACAAACAAAAATAACAAAAAAAAAACGCAGACAGCATAGTTAGAAACATTACTTTCCGTTTTCGCGATGCCAACTTTTCGTGCTACTCTGAAATCCCGGAACATGGCCGCCGCTTTACACGGCCGGGCCCACCGTTTTACGTGGTTAAAAAACGTGTTACATAACCCCAGAAAAAAACATTTCCCCCCATTTTTGTAACGTAAAATGAGAAGAGGATGAAAATTTAGGTCGGTACGTACCAAAATTGATCGATTTATCGTGGTTCGCTTAAACTCCACAATTACCGTCGAAAGTATTTCTTCGTTCTTCGGGTGGTTAATCCGTGGAACTCACTGCTGGACGAACTTGTCATGTCCATATCAGCTTTTCGTCGGGGTCTTCTCCAGGTGGACCTTTCACGTTTCCTGCAACGGACGTACGATTAACAATACTTTCCTCAACCTGGCGGTGGTCTCCTCTCACCGCAAAATTGGCCTCTTTCAACTTTGAGCTTTTAAATTTCCAAAACATAACATTTAATTTTAATAAATTGGAACGGTTTCAGCGGCCATGCCCTTCCGTCTCCTTGCCGAACTCTAACAATCGGCTAAACAATCTTAGTATTATTATTATTATTATTAAATCCTACAACGTCACAGTAAAACGGCCTTTTTTTCTTGAAAACTGGGCGGTTTCCCACCGACACGTAGAATTTTTTGCGTATCTAGCATTGTCGGCTTTTTTAATGTCGCAACGTTATTGCATTGCTTTATATTCATGCTAGCTTATAGTATGTAATCGACAGAGTGGGTTAATCGATTTTAGAATTTGATTTTGATAAGGTGTCATTTACGAGTTGGGTTGGGTAAGAATAATCGCTAACCTTACCCGCAATATATCGTTGGCGGTAGCGCTTTGAATTTTGGGTAAGAAATACCAGGAGTACATGAAGAATAAGGCGTGAAGAGTAAGTGATTCAATGAACTTTATCGTTTGACCGCATCACTGAATTCATTCGATCTCTTTAGATCGTATACAGTAACTTTAAATTAGCTTCCCCTACTATTACTTGCACCTGGCTTCACGGGAACAAATACTCTAACCTGGTGGAAAAGTTATTTTGAACAAAGAAATATAAACGGGATACAGTGAAAATCACTTCACAGTAAATCCTTCAATTAAGCTATCAAGGAGCTCCGATCAGTTCCTGTTGCTTCAATTCCTGTACGAATTGTTGAAATTTTGCTCGTAATTCTCACTGTTAATTTCGAGGTTCCTTTCAAGTTTTAGTAAACAATAGTCACTTGCTACTTTCACTATTGATTAATTGAGCCAAAAGCTTCCCAGCCCCGACTTTTCACGGTATTTTACTTTTAATATCGGCATTCTCCTGTCGGAAACAGGTTCGTAACATATACGAAAAAAACTTTTGAAGATATAAAGTGCTGCAGCAGCAAAACTGGAGGTTCAATTTCACCTCTTTGAATGGTTAAAGGACTGATTTCGTTGATCTAAAACAAGAATAATAGCTGTTTAGTGGCTACATTCTCGATTTTTGTTTGCTTTAATTGGTGACTGGCATGGAAAGAAGAAACACACAGACATGAAAACATACATGAACAAGAGCATAAAAAAATTCAAAACAATTCTTCTGTCAAATTTGGAGCATCTGTTGACTGCTTACTAATAACTGCTTACAACCGTAGTTTTGCTCTCGTTCATTATAATCTTAACTTGAGGAGGAGAAAGCCAACTAACCATGGCATCGAAGAAATAGCTGGCCTGAATATTCGAGCCTAGGTCGAACCAACATAATATAATATAATATAATAAATATAATATAATATAATATAATATAATATAATATAATATAATATAATATAATATAATATAATATAATATAATATAATATAATATATAATATAATATAATATACTGGTTTACCATAAAACAGATGTGGAGCTGGAATGCTTAAACCTCTTACACCAGCCCAATTTACTTAGTTTTAAACTATTCCACGCACATAACAAATTGCAGCGACGTGGAGGCAATAGTTTTTTTTTTCAAGTTGGCCTTGGGGCTATACATATTCCGGTTTCTTCAAAAACTTTTTTAGACAAATCTGACTCAACACCGCGCGGAAACCACGGGCTCAGGCCATTTTTTTAACATAGCAACTGCTGCTCCAAGTGGAGCACCACCCTTAACGATTGGAGCACCAATCAGCATCATGGAGCAGTGGAGCACCAGCAGTTGCAACCACGTTCCTCAAAGTTCAAACTCATTTTTCGTTAAAAAAAAATCATTTCGATAAAAAAATAAAATTATGACGACAGGAATATGTGCAGGCTTTCGGTGCAAGTCGTTCATCACCGGTTATTTTCCGAAATTCTGAATGCCTCCAATCCAATCTAGTTTAAACATTTAGAACTGAAAACATTAGGATGGCAATGGCACATGTCTCCAAATTATGTGTGCATTTATTTTTATTCCCTTGGCACCATTACGTGGTATACTCACTCCAATCAAAGCCTCTTAAAATAAATGAAATAAATTTAAAATGTAAATTTCTGAGAATTTGAGTGCAAAACTGTATATGTATTCCGAGTTCCCTCCCCCACCGCCTTGACTGCCCTATGGCCGCAGAATCATGCCCTTTTTACTGTTTGGAGCACCACTTCATATTCTTTAAAAATTGCCCTGCACGGGCTGATATCGCGTCTTCAGTGGAAGACTTCCATGAGGAAACTGTTCTTACAGCAAGGAAATTTCTTCAACACCACAACTGTGCTAATTGGACAGCCAATTTAGCAAGTGACCCCCCAGTAGTTTATGTCTAAAAAAAAAAGCGAATTTGCTGACGTGGACGCATTTTGTAGCACAAAAATTCGACGAGTTGGGCAATGCTCCCGACATGCTCTTAGTTAGAGGACTGGTTCGTCGATTTGAATCCAGATCACGTTACTTGAATAAAAAAAAAACGTAACTGCCTAAATGCGGCTTACTGTGCTATACAGTATTCTAGTGTACTATTTTCGCTGATGGCCATTGCAACCCCCACTATTGTGTGCGCGGTGTATCTTGAGTCCTGCAAGTATTTTGTGAGCAGCTCCGTCTTCCTGGATGGGGTGGCTTTAATCGATGGCCGCCATTGTTTTTGTAACCATCTTGGATATCAACAAGGCACTCTGCTACTGGAAACGTATAGTCGATTATCAATCGTTTTGCGGCGAACTCGAGATAGGCCGCGGACACTATAAGCCTGGTTCAAGAAAGTAAGCCAGAAGGATGGTTGAAGTCAGGATTTATTTTCAGGGCCACGCGGTCCGTCTTAGGAGATAGAATAGAACAGAATAGGATAGAATAGAAGGTGTTAGTCAATAAGCTTAGAGCAGATGTTCAGTGGAAGAGACAACCACCAGGACAGTTGTTTTTGCATTAAGGAGGAAACCGGAGTACCCGGAGGAAACCGTCACGCCACGGGCGGGAAGCAACCGGAGAAAAACCCGTACATATACACTTCTCTTCTCCACGTTCGAACCTGGGTCAGTAAGAAGCCAGAACAGGGGCCAAGACGCCTATCGAATCTGACGTCCCAGGGCTCGCAGCTACCCGTGTCAGTGGTTCAAGGATACTCTAGGGTAGGCTGTAGCAAGATGGCACACTTCAGGAAGAGTTGTTGCTGGTTAGGGACTAGCTCCCAAAGTGAGGTTGAAGGGAGCTGCAGGGTCCTTTTATACCCTAAGCTGCAGCTAGCACCCACCACAGGTGGTGCAAGGTACTACCTGTTGTATATCCTGGTATTCCATGAGCCATCTCTGCTAGCAGCCACACCTAGTGGCAGGCAAGGCCTGAGCCACCTTGACCACTGATCTCCAAGGGTAAGACCGTACATAAAAGCACATAGATAGCATGACTGAAATACGTTATCATTAATAAAGATTACACATAGCCTAATACACAATACGGAGCCACAGCATCAAGGGAATGAGGCCCACTAAGGCTCTAGCTTAAGGTACAAGAGTAAACATGGAAGGCAGTGGAAAGTGTCGTTGCACTGCCTCCAATTTTCCTTTACTCCTTCCTAACGAAACTCTGTACAAGCTTCTGTTTACTACAAATAAAGAGCACTTTTTAAGGCCCGTTCTTGAATCCGTTCTCGCAATGATAAGTTTTAAGTTTGAACGACAGGAACAAAAAAAAATTCTGAAGAAATATCGATTTCTTGTTCCGCCATTTTTCCTCTAGATTTGCATTTTTTTTGTTCATTTCTTCTTCTTTTGGCTATTGGTCAAATCGCCAAAAATCTCCCCTTTGTCCCGCGCGCATTTTCACGGTCTGTTTCCCTCGCGGGCGTGCATAAATGGCCTGACCTTCTAGCCCCTTACGCCCCCGCTCTACCCACTCCACTCCCCCGCCCCCCGGGGGGCCCCCCCCCAACTCCCCCACAACAAGAAAATCTCGCTGTTCGCTTCGCATTCTTCGAGATTCCATTTAGCTACACGAGATGCAAGTCTCGTTTCTGCCCGTTCGTCGGCCATTTTGTGATTGGCGAACAAATGTGCGAATGGTTCATAAAGCGCCGCGTGCAAGTTTTGCCCTGCCTCTCTCCCCTCCCTTTCCACGCCCTCCCCCCCCCCCAACCCCCGTGACCCGTTCATCATAAATATATGGGCCCAGCCCGAGTTAGGCGAGCAATGAGCCGATTAAGATCTATGGTGGAGCCTCCCCTCCTTTTCCCCTCCCCATGCTTCCCCTCCCCAACGTCGACCGCTTGCCAGCCAGAAAGCCAAACCCCTCTCGTTTTGCTCTCGATTGCCTACGAGAATAAACGGGATCCCGCCTAGCTGGCTGCTTTTTTAACTCGATTCAGCTGAAACAGAAATGGCGGCCGAACGGACGACGGAGTGAAGCCACTTAACCGGAAAGCAGTCGTTTGCCGGCAACAAATCAGTGTCCTAACCCGACTGTGCCAAATCACATGCAACTAATAAAATGGATCTGCTTTCCTTCTTAGCGTTTATCAAGCCGTACCATGTATCTGAGCGTCTTGTACAAGGGCGACTTCACGTTGGGGCACTTGGGGCACGTGCTCCTCTCTTCCCTTTATTTTGAATGCCCTTTCGGTAAAATAAACTCAAAATAAAAATAAAGGTTGTTGACGGATGTTAACATTAATTCAAAGATCCCAGATTCACTTTGCACCTGTTATTACCCATTTTTTCTTAAATACGGATTACTTTTTAGACCTCTAGGTAGAAAATTATTACAAGACGGCAAACCAAACGGGCGTGATTAGGCCGTGTCAGTAAGGCGGAGCGGTTGGGCTTTGGCCTTTGGTTTTTGAAGTCGAGGTTCAATTCAGGCTCAGACAGTCCGAAGTTTGAGTGCCAGAAGCGTCGGAAAAATATATGTAGTCTTTGCATATATTTGAAAGTTTTGAAAGTCTTAAGCATACGCGTATACAAAATGAAAAGCCAGTGAGTGACCCTACAAGGTTAACCCCAAGCCTATGTGCAGCAGACACGGATATTTTACTTATGACAGGAATCTATGGCACTAACTGTAACCCCGGCGTTACACACGCCGTTGTAGCCAACAGCCATTCCCCCCCCCCCCCCGCACTGAATTGCCACTATCCACTTCCACTATCCAATTTCCTCCCTTCCACCTTATCCCCCCCCCACCCCCTAGCCCTTACGTTCACACTCCTCCTCTAATCGTTTAAAAAAATTCTGGGTATTAAAGGTAGAATACAATGTAGCCAACACTGTGAACCGCTAAAACGACAAGTGAGCAGCAGTAATGGAATTCACGTGTCATCTTGAGAATTGTATCCGGGTGTTTGAGCTGGGCCTCCACTGCACTACACCCGAACTCTTGACGATTCTTGAATTTTGTTCTCATCATTCCTGCTAACTTGTCGTCGTTATCTCTTCACAGTGTTAGTTTCATTGTGCTTCTTTATACAGTATATTACTAATATTTACACACAATTTCGTTTCTTTTAATTTGTTGGTATTTTTTTTTTATAATTTCGGCTTTTTATGTGATTTATTATTAATTTTTCGACTCTTTTAGAACTATTTGGGGGCCAAATTTTTAACGATCATGTTAGAACTCGATGACATAAGTTTGGGGTTTCGGGAAAACCGCTAAAATAAAGGTCACTTAAAAATGTGGCAAAAGATGTCATTTAATTTGTGATTAGTATGTAACGATATTGTAAAGAATTTCAGGGTGATAGTATTACTATTTTGGGGGGTATTACATCTGTGGGGGTGAAAAGTCCGAAGATAAAAAAAAATTCGATCTAAACTTCCAGGGTTGAAAAGTTCGGAAGGGCTTAACAGTTAGCAAAAAATTGCAACCTTTGAAAATTAGATGCATGTACAGGAGAAGGCGGAATGATTTTTAAAAACCCTTCATTCATTGTTTTGTGGATGTCCTATTCAATTTAGTACGGAGTGAAACCTCATTTGGTGTCGTTACGAATCTTTTCTCCAGAAATCCTTCCTCTGGCCAGTCATGCAGCGAAGCCAACCTTAATGTCACGGAGGTTGCTTCGGCGCTCATCCCTAGTTGAATGCAACCATTTATCGCCCAACTAACAATAATTGAGCAATATCGCGACGAAAGTATCAACCGTGTGGTAAACCGGCGTATCGAATTATCGCCACCTATAAAATGTTGACATTCCTGTGCTATCCTATTTATCCTTTTTCCATAGGCTAATTAAATAAAAGAAGTCAGCAGAGCTAAAAAGTTTGCGAATATTCTTTATTGTGTAGTGAAGTGTTGGCTTGCGAAGAAAAAGAGTCAAGTGGCCAACGTGACACGAAAACACAACTCGATTTTAAAATTCTCTATCAGTTGAAAGGACGTACATTCTCACTGTATTCCTGCATTCTGCGAAATAACTTCTGAAACATTTACACAGTGCAGAGTGAATGTAGCAAAACCGTCTCGAAAGTGGGAAAAATAGGAAACTGAATGTCTTTGCAACATTTACACGCTTCCGAAGT
Source organism: Lithobius niger (assembly GCA_023313725.1). NCBI lineage: Eukaryota > Metazoa > Arthropoda > Chilopoda > Lithobiomorpha > Lithobiidae > Lithobius > Lithobius niger. The sequence continues at coordinate 40,578 of JAHWFP010052781.1, read as the reverse complement.
AATGTTGCAAAACTGAGCCACACAGGAAAGCCAACCGAGAGGAATGTACCTTCAACCGTTTGGATTTTTCAAACGTAAAAACATCCGGTCACGTAGAGTGGTCACATTCTCAGGCAAGGGTCAAGTCTTTTTTAGCTGCGCATTAATTTTCGAATAATTTTCTTGAGCAGTGGTTAAAATCTCGTTAACAATGTCTGATTAATTGTGATATTTGAGAGTCAAAATCCCCGAAACCCATTGCCTAGTTCAGGGTTTCCATCGAAATAATGAAATAATTTCCCTGAGTTTTCCAGGTTTTCCATAGTAATTGAGATTGATTATCAGTCATTTACCAAAATTTCAGGAAGGAAATTTTTTCCACACATTTTACAAGTTTTACTTGTTTTTACTCAGTGCAAAAGAGTAGCTCATTTTAATGAACTTTCAGGTGTCAACACAGACGTATAATGATAAATTTTATTTTACCACAATGTCTTAACAGAACATGTTTAATACACATAACTCGGCCTTAAATTGTGGTTTTGTTTTTACCCTCCCCCGAGTTTTCCAGGTTTTTTTAAGAAAAATCAGAGAATTACCTGAGTTTTCCCTGAGTTTCAAACGCAGTTTAAATTCCCCTAGTTTTCCAGGTTTACCCTGCAACCCTGCACTTTTCTATTGGTTTACGAACTTAAAGCCAGAAAAGAAAATTGAATGCATGTGGAAAATTTGCAATGAATCGGGGAATGGTTTTAAACGTTATCGTTGTAGCAGATACACAGATACACAGACAGACAGACAGACATACTGCCAGAGAAGCTTCTTTGCTCCGCTTCACGCCGCGCCTCACTAAAATATAAATATTATGGCGTAGGACAGTACGAATACTATTTGAACAGTGTTTCCGCATCAGGGGACCAGATGGACCAGAGGACCTGAGCGATATTTCGCTTAGGCCGGAGAATAGGCGAGGGTCAGTAACGGGGAAATGCAGTCAGTGAGACAACCAATCCAAACGTAGTAAAAAATTAATGCGGTAGGACGAGCACGTTTATTTTTTTCGCAGCATTAGTGAAAAAGGGGAAGCATGTTCAATCTTTGTACGGTAGCAACGAAAAACGGCGAGCATGTTCATTCTTTTCGTGGCATCAGTGAAAAAGGGCGAGCATGTTCATTCTTTGCACGGTAGCAATGAAAAACCGCGAGCATGTTCATTCTTTTCGTGGCATCAGTGAAAAAGGGTGAGCATGTTCATTCTTTGCACGGTAGCAATGAAAAAGGGCGAGCATGCGCATTCTTTGAACGGTACGGTACCGGTGAAAATGGGCTGGCAACGTAAAGGGTAATGTCGATTACAGGTAACAATCAGTAACAAGCGAAACATTACGACACAATTCTAGGCCTATTGTTTACGGGAAACTATGGGCAATGAACTATGGTTTTGGCTTTTGGCTTAGGAGAGTAAGTTAGGTTAAGTCCTAGTTAAGTGAGTGAGCAGATGGTATGTAGACCTCCTTAGGCTCAATAAAAGAAGTAAGTGGGCAATGAACCTCTGGACCCAACAGAAACAAACACCAATGTGATAACAAACGGGGTATATAGTGTAACAACAGGGCTTCCTACTAGATCGGCGTATGTTATATGCCGGGAGCAGCTAGGCTTAGTAGTACAACATGTTTTCTGTGGACCACGCTATAGAGCAGTGACACGACGCAGTATTATTGTATATAACTCTATGCTGGAGCCTTAATGGGTTAGCTGCAAGGGGCACTGCAGAGAGAAACAGAAGGGGGTCGTACAGAAGCCGATGCTGTGAAGAGTGATTTCTTAGACCTAAAACGCGCGATTTTTGTTGTTGGAGAAAACAACGTTATTTTAAGCCTAAGAAATCCGCTCTTCCGTTGTTTTTCCCTCCATTTTTATGTAGTGCACCTTGTAGTTATGCCCTCCAAAACCCATACTGGTGCCAATATGGCGGCAAATGTTACTGCTCTATATGGTGATATGAAAATGGGTTACTGAAAATCGTCCATCTCAAGACAGAACTGCCCCAAAACGACCGGCGTCAATTTTTGTTTGCATTCCATTGACGGCAGTTCGATTTCAATTTGAATAAAATTGAATATTCCATTTTGACGTTTGCATGCGACGACTTCAGTGACACTCATAGTTTTATTTCATATCCTGTTTTCTGAAAGGGCTGTGGGTTCCTACCGTCCACCCACACGCGCACAGAAACACACTCCCGGGGTTCTTATAGTGCTCACGGACCTTCGATTACGGCTTGCCTCATATTTTATCCCTACTGGTCCCCGTCATGGTCATATAACTCTTCATCATAGAGGCGTTTCTCATAAACGGAAGCCCCACGGTGGACAGCCATATTGGTAAAGGTTTTGGCCGCACTCTTCCGGAATAACAAGCGGCCACGAGTGGCCCCTCCAACTTGGCTCGACCAATACCAAAAAGGTTCGGACTTGACGGGAATAATAAAAAAAAAATATCGCTTAAAGACGGGGTAGCCTATACTGAGATGAAAAAGTTTTTATCGATTTTTGAAGCTTTACTGAGAGTCTCTATAAGGATCGAAAATTCGCTGAAACTGTTGTGTACGGTAATTTTGAAAGACAGTTGTTTAACAAAACAACAACGAAGTACTAAAGCAGGGGTGAGTGGTGATGGCGAACGCGAAACTCTTCGTCTTTGGGAGCAGACTGCACAATTGTTTCAAACACTTAGGCAAGCCACTAATGTCATCTACTATTCTGAGTTGATGTTTTCTCAAATTTTTTCATTATTATGATTTATTTAAAAGAAGGTTGGTCGGACGCCACACGGGGATAAAAGGTGTTTGTATAATCTGAAGAAGGGCTTAAAACCAGTTTCGCGCCACTTGAAACGGTTGCAAATAAAAAGTACCAGAGTGTTATATAATATTTTTAAAAAGCCTAAAAATGCACAAATAAAACAAAACAACGTTTCGGAATCAACCCTATTCCGTCGTCAGGTTTCCATTAAATTAAAAACAGCAAAACTCCCGTGTCACCCGGCATCAAGATTTATTAAAAGACAAAAATATAGGCAGTGCTTATTAGAGTTCGTTTGCGCACGAGAATTTCAGAAAATTGGACAGGAGGAGGAGGCGGAGGCGGAGCGGCTAACAATGTCAAAATGTTACAATGCTGCAACATGTAACAATACGGTAACAATAGGCGAAGCGCACAATATCGGATTATAGCTCACTCGAACAAGATGCAACAATGGTTGGGTGCCGGGAAACTAACATTGTCGTTGTTTGAGTTAGCTACCTCGTTGTGGAGAACCAAAATTAAATGGTCTTGATTTTTCAGTAAATCTTCAAGTTTTAAACCGTAGGGTGCGAAGTCTTAAAATTGGGCGGCCGACATGACTGAGTGACTTATTTACTTTTTCAAAGCGGGCTTCGGGAAGCCAGATGAATTGTTTCCGCGATTGTTGCCTCGATACTGAAACAATCCAAACTGTTCTGCCACCCTATGTTGCAGGTTGGCTCCATGTTTATTATTATATTTACATACATCGTTTTAATTGTAAATAGCTCTAGTCTTACTTTCCACTTCAGTTTTTAACTTTCACTACACCAGTTTTATGCATTTTCATAGTTTTATTATTTTTTTTTTTATCTTATGAAGATTGACAATTGGCATTGGTCAAGCTTTAAACTACGATGTATTATTCTATTATTTTTAAAGGAACATTGACAATGTTACCCGGCTTTTCCCTGCACTTGTCCCTCACGTTTGGCGATGCCATCGGGGACCATCGTGTCCCTGGTAGGTCTAACCTTGGTGGTAAGGCATTCGTGACCCCAACCCTATACCATCAACCCTTCCTCTGCAGCCGAGCCATCGTGTTTGTTTTAAACTTCTAACTGTTAAACTTTTATAGTGTACAATTTTTTGTTTTATCATCGGACGGCAGTCAGTGACCACCCAGTCCTTGTCGCTCCGGTTGCGTTTGCAACAAACCTATATATATATACATGTATATATATATATATGTAATCCAGAATCAACTACTCATCGAGATGACGCATGATAAATCTAGACACACGCTAATGTGTTGCCATCAAATAATAATCATATCTTCGGCGGAACCTAAACATATATAAGTATCCATTTCTAATGTTCCGTTTTTTCGAAAACAAAAATCGGTGGAAAAAATAAACATTAGAGCTCGTATCCCCATACTCACAGCCCTGAAGCTATACACGAATAAAAACGGATTAGAGTTCCCTCGAACGCAACGAATTACAATTTGAACTCCAATTCACAAAACGTAAACCCACAAACACACACAAAATAGACGCCATAAACAGCAAAACGCTACAAAATTGAAAGATAAAACTGCATACACAAAATGAACACAAATTAAAGTTCAAATTATAGTTCGTTGCGTTCGAGTGAACTCTAATCCGTTTTTATTCGTGTACCTTCAGGGCTGTGAGTATGGGGATACGAGCTCTAATGATTTTTTTTCTAAACGGCGAAGCCGTTTTTGCTCAGTTAATACAATTAAAAAGTAAACCCCCAGACATATTCCATTTCAAAAGAGGCGAATACGGGGGGGGGGGGAGCAGTGATCCCTGTCCCTTCCCACGAAAATACAAGCGCGAAAGACACGGTTCATGCAGTACCACGTGGGTTTCCAACGTAACGTAACGTAAGACATTATTCTACTTTACGTCGGGCAGACGGAAAAGTAATGGTTACTGCTAATTTTTGACAATTTGCAAATTGTCAAAAATGTATTGTGTAAATTGTATTTTTTTTTTTTGGCGTTGGTTTTTACCGTTCTCTTTACCTTCCCAGTTTGTACCGCTATTCTCGGACGAGCGTAGTTGAGAACTCATCATCAGGGTCGCAATTAGGGGTGGTGCGCAGGGGTGGTGCTCGGGCCCATATTGGTAAGCGGCCCGAAATTCACGAGACAGGGACCCAAAAAGGACAAAATTCACTTGTTTGGTCTGCCTTGGGAGCCATTTGTCCCCAAAAGTGTTTCGTTGTTGAGGAGGGGCAACAACATTTTCCCCTTGCACCCCTCCTTGGAAAAGGCTAGTTATAATAATAATAACAATTTTCAACCACAAATGTGATTAGGAATTTGGAAGGGGCAAAACCTACTAACACCAACCCTATGCTAACTGTCAGAAATTCATAAAAAGCAAATTAAAAAGGATGGCAAAATGAAAATAAAATATCGAAGCCAAGCCCGCCAAGAAAAGGGTCAACTTAGGCACGATTCTTAAGACAATCTAAGTTTGCTCCTTCAATAGAGAGTTGAAAGGAATGTCCCCACAGTAGATTTTATTCTGCTCAAGTTGAAAAAAGGCAAGTCAACATTTAATGATCAGTGGACAATTCTATAAGTTAGGATTAAGTCAAATTTCAAACGACGCAGTTCCGATGATTCCAACCCAAGCGTTTGAGTCACGTATTGTAGTTTTATCGTACTATCGTTTGTGTTCCGGTACAGCTTATCATCGTGGTCCCGGTGGCAAGCGGCTGGTCGGCGACTGGATAGGAAGCAATGTCAAAGTCCCTGTTCTTCAGTAGTTGTGGAATCTGTTCTGGATATCTCGGACCTATGCGAGGATCGAAGGTTTTTTGGTTTGAATCACCGGCTTTTCCCCTCCCCCTTTGAGACTTTTTTGTCCATCTAGTAAGGATCAAAATTGTGCCGGTACATGTACGCGAGGCATTGGCTTCTGATGATGTAAGACTCCCAATAAATTAATTTTTAAAAATGGTATCCTGATGACCTTATAGCAATAGGACCAGATGGAAATTTCGAAAAAGCTACTATAAAAATTTAGAACCCCCTCCCCCCCCCCCCCCAAAGGAAGGACGAGGGATAGGCGATAAAAAATATGCTACCAAAAAAGCTACATTTGTATAGTTTAATAGGAGGAAAAACAATAAATTTTAACAATTCTATCCTTGGTGACTGCTAATACAACCGCTTACAAAAATGAAAATAAAAGGAAAACTCCGCCCCCCCCCCCCCCCCCCCTAAAAAAAACAGCACTTACATTTGAATAAAACCTTTCAGGAATAAAAACTACGTTAGCTCGATTCCTCCATATGGAAATCGTCACAAGTTGAGTCACCTTTCATGAGGACAGATTTACGTAAATCGGCCATTTAATCACTACAGGCAATTTTTTAATAATGTTTTGTTTTAGTCTTGGCGTCGTGACGAAAAATAGCTTCAAACGTTTTGTTGGTCACAAATTTAAACCAGCGCATGAACAAACTTTGACGTCATGAACAAACATCATGAGGGTAAAAAAAAATTTGACGTTACTTTTTCAGGTTCTTTCGCGTATTTGAGGATTATAATTTCAAGTTACAGCGATGAAAATAGGCCTAATGGTTGCGCGATTTAATTATCTTTCTTTTGGTCCTACTCCCATCTTATAGGTGCCTCGACTTTTTTCGATCCTTCTGTCGTCTTGACGAGGCGAGATCGAGACAGTCGAGTCGAGATCGAAATGTTTTAAAGCGAGATTGAAAGGAGACGAGAAAAAAACTAAAATATCTCGACTTTGCCTCGACTTTTATTTCAACGTTATTACAGTTTACGGTTATTTCACGGTATACTATTTGGAGAGGCTAAGGTGATATTTTACTTTACATGTAAGCCTACTGATTTTTCTTTTATTGTACCTTCGCCTTCCCCTGTACAAATTATATTGCCTAATCGATTCAAATAGTGGATGCAGTACATACGCAATACTTTTTATTTCACTAATAGCAATTTGTATAGTAAAATTTGCAGTATTTTTTTTTCATTTTCACCAATACCGCTAAATGGCTGAATAGAAAGCTATTAGAGTTATCATCAATACCAAAATGAAGCAATTACTTGAGAATTTTGCTGCAACTTTTCGAAGATCATCTACATCATTAAAGACGTATTATGGGCGTGCGTGTGTGCGTGTACATCTACTCCTCTTGAACCAAGGCACCTACAAATATGGGAGTAGGGCCAAATGAAAGATAATTAAATTGCGCAACCGTTAGGCCTATTTTCATCGCTGTAACGTGAAATTATGATCCTCAAATGCGCGAAAGAACCTGAAAAATAACGTCGAAGTTTTTTTTTACCCCCATGATGTTTGTTCATGACGTCATAGTTTGTTCATGCGCGGGCCGTTAAAATTCGTGACCAACAAACCGTCTTGAAGCTATTAGTGAAGTATTGAGATGATCTGGAAAAGGATGCACGCAAAAAATAACCAAAAAGGACGGCGTATGTTGCAACATACCACCTATCTATCTATCTATATCATACGCGACGATAGTCGTGTGTATATATGATTGAAGTCCTCTCTCCAGCAAAACTAAAACTATTAATTTCTCCGTTCCTATTCAATATATTTCTACCAAACTTGGCCAGATAGTAGATAGGTATGAAAGGTATATTTATGCTAACTTTTATCAATTTCCGTGCAAGAGTAAACGTAGGGACCTACACGTAAATTTGAAAAGTGTTCACTTGTTGTTCTTCTTCTTCTTGTGTGACAGAAAAAACTACTGCGCCTACCTAAAATCTGACACGTGATCTTAGCCAAACATTTCCCTGGGCTTCATCCTCCATATAGATTTCATAATTGCACGAGTGGCATTCGGTGTGAGAATTTCTGTTTTCTTTCCACGAAACGATAGTCTTAAGCAATTTCGGTTTACGATGTTTACGACGTCTTCCTCTATTGGCGTAGCGACACTAGCCCTCATCACATTTAGTCATCTTAACTGTAATTTCGTACTTGTCATCCTACCTAAAGTTAAACATAACGCTCCAAACCCTACGAGAACCTGCTTTGTGTTTTTGACGTTATCTGCCCTAGTATGCCCTTTTAACGAGGTATATAGTCAAGATCTGTGGTTTGATTGACGGGGACCCAATCAATGACGAATAAAGCTTCGATCTGTATAATTACTGAAGCAGAAAGGTCACGTGTGGCCTTTTCCATGTCAGTCGTGGTTTATTCAGTCTAAGTCGAGCATGGTGCTCGTTTTGCAGAAGGAAAACGAAAATTCTCGGCATTATTAACGTATCTCTAATGGTGCTTAAAAACTGGGACTATTTCTTTGCGCGGCTGTACACACCCTTTCTCACGAGTTCGTCATTAACTGCAATCTTATCGTGAAGCTATATATATATATAACGTTTGCCTGGCAACTCACGCTTAGTATCTCACACCAAACTAACCTGTCTAGCTTATACCATTACTCACGGAACAGGAATGTGAACGCATGAAAAAGGAGAGAAATCAGCCAGGACACAGGCGAAACAGTAAAAAAAACCCTATATTTCCAGGGTTCATACTCACCTGGAAAGTCAGGGAAAATCGTGGATAGTCAGGGATATGAAAAACAGTCAGGGAAAGTCATAGAAAAAAATGGAAAAATTGTGAAGAGTCAGTGAAAGTCAGGGATATTCGTTTTTAGAATGAACTGGTTTTTTTTAACCTTTTTTTTATGAACCTATTTTTTTAATTTTTTAATTTCGTATTTAGAATTAACCGTGTGGTCTCCTAAGTTCCACTCGCTTTTCTACCACCTTCTTGTCTTATTTTTTTTTAATAAAAAAAAATTGAGAAAAATGTGTAAGCTGCCATCCAGATGAAGTTATGATGCCAGGCTTGCAGAGAGAACAGTTGCCTGCGTACCTGAATTTTTTTTTTTTTAAATGCAAGTGTTTTGGTCAGGGATATTTGAAGAAATAAGTTAGAGAAAATCAGGGATAGTCAGGGATATTCATTTTCAGATGTGAGTATGAACCCTGATTTCGTTGTCAATTATGATACAGAGGGCGACTCATACATTTTTACATCTCTGAAGATGGCGTCGCTCTCTGTATCATAATTGACACCGAAATATAGGTTTTTACCTTTTTCACCTGTGCTATACTGCTTAGTTCTCACCTTATATTACTGTGCACGTAGTTACGATGGATATACTGACCACACTTTTCTCTTGATGTCACTCATGTTAACAATCCATCAAGTCCAGCTCTCCCCCCCCCCCCTTCCCACCCCATCCACCAATGCCCTACCCCTATAACTTCCCTGCACTGCACCCGGCACAGATTGAAACATCATGCAACAACGGTGCAACACCGATAACATCTCCCTGCGCGGAGGTAGCTGTAATACCGAAACCCCCTCCCAGGGATCGCGCGTGGCTTTAGCAAGGACTTGCCTTATGACGCTCGCGCCAGCTAAACTCCCATAAAACCGCCAAATTCCCGCCATTTCCATGCAAATGGAATCGCCCGCGCGCCCGTGCCTGCCCCCAGGCGGTCCGCGCGCGGCCTCCACTCAATTAGGAGCGCATTGTTGGCGGTCGCGTGCGTAGGGCCGCCCTCCCATTGGCTCGTAATCGCTGCTCACCTCGGCTCGGGACGCGACAAATCAAAGCGTAATGCGCGCCGCAACAGCTGTTTGTGCCCCAACCTCATCCCCCACCCCACCTCCGAATCCCACACCCACCCACGTAACTTACCGAGCGTGAACGTTTTGACGAATGTGACTGAAAACTCCGTTATAACGAAGTGTTTGGTGCACCTGACCAAAAAGAGGTGAAGATCAAAAAGAAAAAAGAAAATTAGTTTGCTGTTATTATTATTTTTAAGAATAACAAGACAGTAAACCAGTGCTGTTAAATTTCCTTAACGAAGTTAATGTCTTTCCTTTTGTAGCCTAATATATATAAAAAAAAATAAAAGATGGGTACTGTAATTTCTCTAAATGAGTCTTTGGCGACGCCACAATTAAGTAAGCAAGTAAGTACGTTTTGTTTATTCATCCAACACAAATTACAAAATTAAGCACAAAAGCAAACACTCATTCCACAGAGCTACTGCTCGCACACAAAATCAAAGGTTAGACACCAAAATAAAACAACATCGAAATAAAATTTTAAAGGAGTACATCGAGATAAATATATACACATACACAACAAATTTATGAAAAGGAAGATAAAAGCGGAATACAAAGAAGATTGAAATGTATAAAACAATCGCAAAGAAAACACGAGTAAAGAAAAACAAACAAAATATAGTCAATACTTAGTAAAAAAAATTGCAGAACCAAAAAATAACAACAACAAAAAACAGAAAAGCTGCAAAACATCTAAGTTTCGAACAAAGATAATGGTACGTTCAGCTTACAATGCTAAACATGCTTTCTAGACTATTTCTGTCCAGGTTAATCAACTACCCAAACAGATGTTTCTGAAACGTGTGCTGATTAGTAATTTCTTTAATGTAACAGGCAGGTTATTGTGAAGTTTGCTGCCAAGGTATAACTTATATGTGTGCAGTCGTTATTTAGAAACTTTTGGTTGCATAACTTAAAAAAGTGATTCATTCCTAGTGGAATAATTCGTGACAAGGCGAGTGGAAAGGTGAGCTCCGTTTTTTTTTAAATAAAGTCTAACAAAGTTCTGAATACATAAAGGTAGCGAATGGGGGTGACATAAAGTCAACCCTGCAGTTCATTACCCTATTAATGATAAATTACGATTAAATTAGCTATTTTCTGTGTCTCGGTGATGCTGTGAAGCCAAGTAGCAAACACCAATCATCAGCCTAATTGCCGGGTTCAAAAGTAACCCTGTAAAGAATATTTGAAATGTTTTGTTTTGATGGTTGAGGACAGCAGTTAGGTTTCATGCTTCAGGTTTGCTGTTTTGTCTTTGGCCCAGTTAAACCTTATCCACCCAAAACCAAAACTGGTAGAAAAACCCGCCAAGTTTCCAAAAACGATCGGCCTAAGTGATATCATCTTACCATTGTTGTAAGAATCCAATACGGAATTTATAAGGACTGTTTACAACAATGAAACGACAAAAGTATGGTAATAACTAGTGTTAGAAAGTGCAACAGCTCTGTGTTGAACAGTTTTTTTTCGTACGCAACAATGGTTTCTCAACTTACAGTTGCCTTTATTATAAACCAAAAGTCTCATAGCAGAAATGAAGCAACCGCAACGACGACCCCCGGAAGGGGAACAATGAAAACGTGCGAGTGTGTCAATTCTTTGGCTTGAAATTGAAACTGGGACGTTGTTGCCCTGAAAAGAAGTTGAAATTGGCACAGTGTTGCCTCGACTAACAATTTGCTCTGCGCGGTCATCGCAAAGGCATGTCTTAAATGACGTCATGTACGAAGGACAGTTATTTTTCGCGCGCTATAATGGGAGTGGGGAGGGGCCTGAACGGGGAATGCTCGTTGGTGGGGCAGTGCTTATGTCACAGCCACTATTTGATTACGATATTGCTTTGCGGAGGGAGAGGATTGACGGAAAGGGGGAGTGTTACACAAAGAAAAATTGACTGTTACAGTTAACGATTAGGCAGCACCGAGCAATTACTGGGAAACAACCACGGGTCAAACAATCCCCGGGCGAAGCCGGGTACGGTGCTAGTTATGTTACACGATTTGAATAAAGGAGTAGATGGTGTATTCGGCTGCTGCAAGAAAGTGGAGTTGTATATTCAAGGACATCGGCCGTCAATTCCAGCATGCAGACCATTCACAAACAAAATCTACCAGCTCACCAACCTTATGAGTGTTCATGGCTCTTTTCATTCATTTCGCCAATTTGATAATAGATGGCGCCAGTCCTTTTCCGAACAGTTTCGTTAAATATTACCCTGCACGTTGACACTCTCGAATAAACAAGATTACATAGCTCACGAAAGAAATGGACAAGTTAAGCAAGGCGTAAATTACACATAATAGAGCAGTGACACGACGTAGTATTATTGTATATAACTCTATGCTGGAGCCTTAATGGGTTAGCTGCAAGGGGCACTGCAGAGAGAAACAGAAGGGCGTCATACTGAAGCCGATGCTGTGAAGAGTGATTTCTCAGACCTAAAACGCGCGATTTTTGTTGTTGGAGAAAACAACGTTATTTTAAGCCTAAGAAATCCGCTCTTCCGTTGTTTTTCCCTCCGTTTTTATGTAGTGCACCTTGTAGTTATACCCTCCAAAACCCATACTGGTGCCAATATGGCGGCAAATGTCACTGCTCTATAGCGCTTATCATTGTGTCTTAGTGCTGGTATTGACTATTGAGTAAGGAACCCACAAGTGGGGAGATTCATACATTCTTTGGGTGGGGGCGGGGATCACCACTGACCCAAACTGGAGGAAAACATACATTTTTGTACCTAAAAATGCCATTTTTAGCAGTCAAAATTTCTAAAAACGACTTAAATTCTGTCCCCCGTTCCCACCACCACCACACCGCCAGATCCCCTGTTGCAAGCGTTTACAAGGTTTTTAACTCATTATCAATACTAGAGATCTTAAGTTTTTCAAACTTTCTAGAATGCCTTGTCTCCTATTACTTGGCTCCTTCGTCTTTCAGGGGGCGAGGGATAATCGTCTAGCTGGAAAATCGCATAATTGGAAGAACGTACACAGTATAACGGTGTAACGGAAAATCGTCTCGCACGAAATTCGTATAATGGAAAATCGTCTAACAGGAAATTCGTATAATGGAGAATCGTCCAATGTCCCTGCCTCTTTCGCGCTGCCGCGCTTGCTGCGGCTATACATATAACATCAGAAACCGCAGGTATATTATTGTCTAGTTACACGTTTATCCATTATACGGTTATTCATTATACGATATTCTGTTTAGATGATTTTCTATTATACGATTTTCGGTTTAGATGATTTTCCAGATTTTTTATTTATTCAGATATTAGACAATTATCCCATTAGACGATTTTCAAATCAGACTTTCGTCTGACTTTACACTTTTTATTTATTTATTTTTCATTTTTGGGGTGATAGTGCATGACAATTGGCCAACTCCCGTCCCTTACTTTCCGACACCTCTGGCGATGCCATCGGGGATGTTTGTGCCCTTGGCAGGTCTAACCTTGGTGGTGAGGCAGTCGTGATCCTACCCAGCCTCCCTATTCCCATCCATTTGGTCATGCTGTTTTTAGAGTAGTTTTAGTTTTAACTTAAACACATGCTTTGATTTTCTGCTTTAAAAATTAACCCTGCATGTACTCAATGTACTCTTTTTAGGCTGGCAGTCAGTGACCACCTTGGTCTTTGCCAGTCCTGTTGCTCCAGCACCAATTATTTTATTATTATTATTAGATGTCCGTGCGCGTCTTTTCTGCTCAGTGCTAAAGCAATTCGCTAAAGTGCTGTTTTTTTCTCTGCAATTTCAGCTGCGATTTACAGTGCTGCATATAGCGGATGCGTCTCTTTTCCTCGTTTCGTGCAGTGCTAAATGTAGCCATGCAGGTACAAAACTGTTGCTAGCTCTGCTGCGGAAACAAGATGGCCGTTCCCATCGATAAAATATTTGATCACTTACAGTAAATACGCCATATACTTTTTTACAGTGTACTTGATTTAAAGGCACCTTTTCACATTTTCTACTTTTAAATACAGTGCCGTAGAATTTTCGAGTAATATAAAGAAAATAGCGGTAAATTAATAATAGAACAACACTATTCGCAGCAGCGCCGCGATCAGCCCATTGGATAACAGAGAATCTGGAACGTGGATGCTGTGTTTAGAATACGGGCAACGCTCTCGAAATGGTCAACAGGCGCCTTCAACTGAAACCACAAAGCTGCCAGGGACGTAAAATAACAAATGCACAAGTGCAAAATTCTATTGATTCCTTTCGATTGCCAATAAAACTTTCACGACAATGCTTTTCAGTGACTAGAACGATTACGGCAATCACACGGAAATGGCCGCGGCCATATTTTTGGAAGTCCGTTTGGTAGCTGCGTTTTTACTAATCCACCAGGGGGCTGTTTCTTTTGTCGTCTAGCGCTAGCGACGTTTGCAAACAACTGAAGTTGCTGCGCTGCTGCCAGGAAAAGAAGCGCACGGATATGCCAGAAAACTGTGCGTTCATCATATCTCACTGTTTGAAGCTCCTCTATACAAAGAGGTTTAAATTAGAACACATCTTTGAATCTATCACCAATAAATTTGTGGTTTTAAAGAGGAAGTAAAATAGAGTTGCCTCCTGGTCGGTAAATCACCACAAGGCGTGCACAAAAACGCTATTTAATTTTCGGAAAAAAAAAACACGTATATTTTCCTTGGTTACCTATGATACGATACAAACTAAATAATACGATATGAGCAATCGAAATTATCCGTTATACTGCACCCTCGTTTTTGTGTTTTATTGTTGTAAGTATTAAGCTTTTAGGGTGTAGTACGGATGATTTCGAGTGCTGATATCTCATTGTTTTGTTTGTATCGTACCATAGGTGACCAAGGAAAATATACGTGGTTTTTTTTCCGAAAATTAAATCGCGTTTTTGTACATGCCTTGTGGTGATTTGCCGACCAGGAGGCAACTACATTTTACATCATTTTCTATGAATGTTTTTCAGAAAGTTTTCAAGTTAAATCAAACGTGTCCATTCGTCAAAAACTAGGCACGTTTTTCTTACAAATGGTAACTTGAAGGTACGGAATTACCTTAGCTACAGGAAATTATACACACAGGCTGTCTCCATACGCATGAGAAAAACTTTCTGTTTGTTTGGTGAGGGTGGGGGTCAAATTATTTTTGGACCTTGAGAGGGGGAAGGGTCAGATTTATTTGACGGTCTAGAAGTTGGGTCACCGAAAATTTGGCGGTCACATTTTCATTTCCTCCGTCTCCCCTCCCCCTCCCAGAAAAAAAAGCCTTAAATAATGACCAGTCCCGTAGAGTGCGAAATCTTTGCACACATCTTTTGTCATTAAAGGCGCCTTTTCACCATTTCGATAGCGTTGCCCATATTCTAAACACAGCATCCAGGTTCCAGATTCTCCGTTATCCAATAGGCTGATGTGGGTCACGTGATCTCGTTTTAGTTATGATAATTGCGGCGCTGCTGCGAAGTGTTGTTCCATTTTTTATTTACCGCTATTTTCTTTATATTGCTCGAAGATTTTACGGTGCTGCATTTAGGAGCGAAAAAAAGTGAAAAGGCGCCTTTAACGTCATGTAACGGTGCAGATTAGGGACGGCACGATAAAAATTTTTCATCCCGAAACAATTTTTTTAATTATGGCCATAATCAATAATATCTGTATACCCCGATGCTCAAATTCAGAGGCTGGAACAATCATTTTAATTTTGTTAATTAAAAATAAAAAACCTGGTTGAAGCCTACAGTGCAACCTTCACGAATGTGAATTGCGTGGCACTCGCAATTTTGCCAGTAGACGTAAAAATGCACCAGTCATCAGGGCCCCCACAACAGGGGGGGGGGGGTCAGGTGGACCCACTGTACCCAGGCCCGGGGACTCAAGGGGCCCGCACGGCCTACATTTTTTCTCGCAATTGTGAGTTTTGATGACTATGTGATGATTGAGTAATGCACTCGATTTGTGCGTATTGTCAATTATTTTAGACTGCCAACGAACAACAACTTCAATCCAACGGCAACAAGCACGGAGCAGGAGCACTGTAGTGCAAGCCTGTCAGCTTGTTATAGGCATAGAAGTTTTCAAACCTATGCAGCCCGGATTAATGAAATGCACCAACCGGTTAAGCACTATTACTGTGGCCGACGAATATTTAACATAGTGTAATCTTTTTACGATTTCAGTCGGGGGAGGGGAGCCCGCTGTTGTAGATAGTACCAGGCCCGTAACTTTGATATGGGGGCCCTGCTCGTCATTGTCCATTGCTTCTCACCACATAGAAACAATTCAGCAGTTGTGCTGCTGCTTAATGCTTAAATATTGTCTACGTTAAACTAACTCGCCAAAGTGGCGAGCAACAGTGTATTGCACACTTGGTTGGAAAGCTATTGGAATTCCACACGCAACGCCGCAACCCGTTGTTTCTAGCTATTGCGGTTTCCGTGATATGACAATGTAAGCATCGGGGGTTTGCAAGATAATTCGACAAATCAGAAAATGTGCGATACGATAATCGCCAAACATTTTTATCGCAGTATTATCGATTATCGTGCCAACCCTAGTGCAGATATGGAAAACCTATCTCTTAACCATCAGCGAAGTGGAAATTCAACGAACCCGGATTCGTCTGAATTCACCTAAGGGGGGGGGGGGGGTATGAATTCGGTTCGTTGCGCGAGGTTTCTCGTTCGTAGACGCTTTTGTCCGTCCATCGGCACTCGCCACCCTTGACAGCGGGCAAAACGGCCCTAACACGAACGCCTGGCTGTGGCTTAATAAGGCGCCCGTAGCGAAAGGTTACGCGCTGTTTACTACGACCTGAAAATGTTATTGTCAACGACATAAAAGCAAAATGAGCGCTTTTGTGGCCAAACAGTCGGCTCATATAATGGAGTCTCTTTTTAACGGGCAAGGTATTATCACTATTGCGTGTAAAAGATAATGGCGTACAGTGTTGCTTGTAACACGTGCTAAAGCTTTGCAGTTGGCGAATCATGACGTATAATAATGATTCGAAAGAGAAAGAAATTGCCGCAAAGTATTGAAGGCACGCCATGGTATAATTTAACTTAATTTGGCAAAGAGTGTCACGAGATTATGAGGACCCCCGACGCCCTCACAAGAATAAAACAGTAAACAAAGGTTTTTTCGGTTTAAAAAAAAACTTCCAGAAAAAAATGGTATCAAAACATACGCTAGTGTGTCGCCGCCAAATAACAATAGATCATCCCATTGTAGAAATCTGATTGTTGAAATATTGATTGTTGATGATAAAAAGGCGGCCATATCGAGTGTTCTTGGGGTGTTTGTGGTTGGGTTATAGGACTAATATAGCATAAATTCATAAGTTAGCTTTTGTAGTTTGGCTTCAGACCATGGCTCGAATAAATTCATCATTACTGGCCTCACTATAGCCACACCCAACCCTCGACATGTGTCTGTTAACTGTAAGCAACTAAAAACATATTTTACCATGTTGAGTATCAATGCCAATGTGCGCGAAATTGTCCAAATTGTGGAAAATGTTAAAGAACGTGCAGGGAAAAAGAAAAAACTAAAAGTTAAAGGATAAATGTTCACCATTCATAGGGAAAAAGACGCAACAATAACGTTGTTTTCATGATACTGTCTAGCTAGTCAACAGTTAGCTAATAACTTTTTTCCCATGTCAAATCCCATCTTATATATAATGCTGGATGCCGGCTGAGCTGATAGGAAAAGATCCGATAAGAAAAAACAGTAAAAGGCCGTACAATCACTTCCCCCCTCCTCGCGCCCACATTGCAAGTGGACTCTCCCAGTCTACCGGCCCCGTGAAAGAGCAGTCAGACGGGAGTGGTCGATCAAGACCGGGCACGACCGTCGGCGAACAGGTTCAATCTGAAGAGTGCCGGGAAAATGTGTCGGGAAAAGTGTGTCCGTACACTTAATTCATGGCCGGCCCCGTGCATAGCACGGGCTTTCTCTATATACTCATAAAATTGGGAAGACCTACGCAGCTGAACGGTTTACACACGAATGCATAGTGATCTGAACATGGTCCTTTATTTTGGAAGGGGGGGGGGGGGCAGAAGGGAGAGGGGGTTTAACTAGTACTTGGCCAGATATTTGATATTGTAGGGTTGGGATTGTTTGTATTATTACTATCGCAATCCGAATGAAGCGTGAAATGAAACAATTTTACTAGACCCACGAATTTATTTTTATTTATTTTTTTTAGAAAAACAAAGTTTTGGCCGTATTTATAATTTGACTCAGGTTTTCGCATGCTGAGCCGATTCCAGCCGGTAAGGCTTCGGCCCCTGGTCGTAAATTAGAAAAAAAAAACCAAACAAACAAGAAATGCTCGCATTAATCATATATTTTAAGTGCCAAAGTTATCTCGGAACGGAGTGGGATAATGTTGCTAGGTTAGGATCTTTCATATGCCATATTCGACATGATCACGAACCCATTCCCAGGGCCCTTCTCTTCCCTTCTCTAGTATCCATAGGCGAACACAAACTTTCAAAAAGGGAAGGGGCGGGGGGAGACAAATAAAGAGCAGGCAGTATATTTCCAACCCTCGAATAAGTATTAAGATCCTCGAAAAGCCTTTGTTTTTATGGGTTTTCGTCATAATCTACATAGGCCTAATAAGATCTTGTAAATTAAGGCTACGACTTTTAAGCACTACTTTTAAAAGAGTTATGTAAGAACCAACGGAACTGCGCGTTTGGTAGGAGGGAAGCATTGGGGGCAGCTTTTCAGGACAGCGTGCTTCTTGAAGGGGCAGCTTCGAGACCGCCTTCAATTGTCCCCACTTATTTCCGTCAACATGAACATGGAAGAATATAATACAAGTGATCATTAGAAAAAAAAGTGTGTGTGTGGGAGGGGAGGGGTGTGGATTTGAGACACATAATGGCTGATATTTTCGCGTACATGAACACGGAAGAATACTATAATAGAAGTGATTATAGAAAGGGACGGTGAGTATTAGCGGTGTGGTGGGTGACTTGAATTACAGGAAGTGCTGATTGAGTGAGCGTCAAACGGAAATCAGCGTTTGCTAGCCAGAGTGCACAAAATCGGAAAATTTAATTCGGTCGAACATGAACGTACACATGAGTTACCACAACTAACCAGTGTTGCAAAGTGTGTATTCAACACCATCCGAACGTATTACGGGCTTCAGCTAGTTTATCTTTATAAAGGGCAAATAAAGTCCAGGGGGGGGGGGGGGAGTACGTGCCCCAAGTGGCTCAATGTACGGAACCCTTTGTTTCTATCTGTATTTATTTATTAATAATGTAGCCCATTTGGCTTTCCGTCCTGTTACGGCGTAAATGCAGAGCTAAGAAGCAACTTGCTTTTTCTCCCTAAAAACTTAACAATTAAAAAAAAAAAAAAGAGTGGTCTTGAAGGGAAAAGATCGATGATTTACAAAATCATTTTTTTTTTAAAGAATTTTTATTTTTCAACCGGAAGAATAAACTTACAACGTGGTGACAACGAAAACTTGTTACGGCGCTTCACTATACGAATAGACGAAAACTTTAATAAAAAAAATAGTGGTTGCCAGTTGGAGCAACACTCCGGATTTTTTTTTTCTGTTTTTGGATACTTTCCAAATCATCGTAATCCAATGGCCTTCATTTTTTTTTCTTTTTGTACATTTTCATTTTTTTTTTTAAAGTCTTACAACTTCTTCCCCCTCAGCTGTTCGTTTCCAGTGCCCTGAAATTTCTGAAAGAGAACCCCGTGCCGCGTAACTCACCAGTGCGTGACGTTCGTATTGTGTCGTCTAGCGGTAGTTGATATACATACAGAGGAAGTGGAATAAAATGTACGCGCCTACAAGCGACAAAATTACCGAAGGAAATTTCGTTAAATTAGGTAATTTAAACTTAACTACTGGAGCTAATAATTTCCGCCATAATTCTGCTGTACGATGATGCTTTTAGCAGTGGGGTGCAGTTGTTCGTGTACCACAATGAACGGGATTATGGAGCGGATCAACGGATTATACTTTCACGGATTTAACTAAGCGAGAGAAAGAGAGAGAGAAAGAGCAAAGAGATTGTGATGTTATTTGTTATTGTGTTCCACAAAATGTGATTTTGTGGCCGACTGCGAATGAATTTTGTCATTTCTGTCGTATTGCGTAATTCGGGAAGAAACACAATTTAATTCCGGAATACAACAGAAATGAATTACGTTTTAAAAGTTTCACTGTTCAAGTTGCTCAACTCGGAGACTTAAAAGGACATGCCCTCTCACTATATTCGAGCATCCTGCGCGGAATAGCTTTTGCAACATTTACGTAGGTTAGAGTGAATGTAGCAAAACCGTTTCTCACGAGGGAAGAAATAGGAAAATGAACGCCTTTGCAACATTTACACGCATGTGAAATAATGTTGCAAAACTGAGCCGTACAGGAAAACCAAAAGGGTGGAATGAACTTTAACTGTTTTAACAAACAAATAAACGACAGCCTACAAAAGAAGAGGGATGATAGAAAGAGATAATAGACCGAGAGACAAAGAGAGTGCAGTATAAAAAATTGGATGACATTATAGTTTTACGGCACTTTCATTTGCGCATGTAGATTATCTTAGGACGTAGGGGAACAATTTTGCTAAAGATTTTGCTCTGAAAATGATGATATCCGACGGAATTTCAGCTGTTTCGAATAATAATAATAATAATAATAATAATTTTATTCAACTACAATACAATTGAGTTGCTCGAAGCTGTTAAAAACAGCTTGTATGAGAATTCAAAATATCTTATTCATTTCTTTTAAATATACGTTCACCCAATATTGCGCAATGAGTTGCGTCAGTTTTTCTCGTTTTACATCTTATTCTACACAAAAAATTAAAATAAATAAATAATGGTTATTTTAACATTTCAAACATTTTTATAAATATTTAGTAGTATACTTCTATTTGTCAAATTCATAATTCGCATTTCTCTTAACTTTGGTTTTATAATAACAAATATTTTATTATGATACTTTATTTACAATATTTTATTTATAGTATTAGTTTACCAAATATTTAGTATTTTTCTTTTATTATCATTTTTTATACATAATTGACTCTTTTTTAAGTCCACATTTCTCTTAGCTTTTGTTTAATAATATAATAATAATAACAATAATAATAATAAGTTCATTGCGTACATTGTTCGAAGTTAAAATAATAACTTGTGTGAGCTACCATAATTACATAAAGCACATAACACATGACACACAAATCAATATTAGATTAATAAATAGATGCATACATGAATAAATATAATATACACAATTTATGAATTGTTAGTAGAGTTAGTTTTATTAAGTTTTATAACTATTTATAAGTACATCTATTAATTTACTTTTTAGTTCATGTTTGCTTTGAAAATGTAACATATTTTTTTCTAGTTTGTTAAATGTGTATGGTATGTAATAATATTTTTTTCTTGTACCATATGCATTGTTCCAACAGGGTAAACTTAAATTTTTGTGATGATTCTCTTAAACGCAAACTTTTGGTTCATCATAAGTTTTATAAGTATTTATGTAATAATTTTTAAGTACTATGATATAGTCTCTTAATTCATTTACTTTTTAGTATTTTATTATAAATAAAGATATAATAATAATAATAATAATAATAATAATAATAATAATAATAATAATAATTAATAATAATAATAATTTAATAATAATTTAATAATAATTTATTCAGTATAAATATACACACATTTCATGTGCATGCACGAAGCTCAAGGAGCTTGTATGTGCACTGAACATATCCAAAACCTAATGTCATAACAATATCATAACATGCTTAATTTTTACATTATATTTTTCAGATTTTAACACACACACACACAAATAAACAAATACAAAGTCAATATGCTAACGAAGATGAAATTTAAGTTTGATCAATTAGACCTAATAATAGTTCAGCATAAGCCAATTCTTAATTTTTTTCTTGATATTGGATCTGGTTAGGGTTTGTCTGATATCCAATGGTATTTCATTTAAAATAGTTGGAATATTATATTCCAGTCTTCTTTTGCCATAGGAGTTTCTCCAAGATGGTATTTTGAGCCATGCTGCATGATTTCGTACATGTCTTAAAATTTTAGTCTGATATGTTAAATCAAAAAAATTATTCGTTATTACTGTCAATTTAAAAAGTAATGAGAAGTTCATTAGGCTGTATTTCTTCAGAATATCAGTAGTTGACATTTTTTGCGTAGATCTAAATAATGCTTTCGTTGCTATATTTAGTACTTTTTGTAGATTTTCGATGTAGTTATCCGTAGTTGATCCAAAAAATGTGCATGCATATCTGACATATGACAGAATCCAAGATTCATAAAGTATTTTTTTTACTTCGATCCCAAAACAATTGTTAACCTTATACAGTAGTGGTATCATTTTCCTAATTTTTTTTTTAATATTTTCAATATGTGTATAAAATTTCCAACTTTCATCAATTTGAAGTCCTAAGTATCGAAGGGAGGATACCTGTTTAATTCTAGGGCAACTGTTACACTTAAAATTTTCTAGGCAATCCTCTTTATGCGAAAAAATACCACACTTTAATTTTTCAGTGTGAGATGTAGATACATGCAAAAAGTTGGTTTTCTCATTGTTGATGTAAAGTTCGTTATCATAAAGATATTGATTAATATTGTTAAATTCGCTTTGTAAGTTTTTTACCATTAAATTTTGTTTTTTATGGATAGAAACAATGAGAATATCATCAGCATATAGGGTGATATGACATTTAAGGATTCTTTCAGTAATATCATTTATGTAAATTAAAAATAACATAGGGCCAAGAATTGATC
The DNA here is from genome assembly GCA_023313725.1 of Lithobius niger. Lineage (NCBI taxonomy): Eukaryota > Metazoa > Arthropoda > Chilopoda > Lithobiomorpha > Lithobiidae > Lithobius > Lithobius niger. The sequence goes on along the minus strand of JAHWFP010052781.1, from coordinate 18,294 downwards.
CCTGTGGTACCCCATATTGAACCTTAGCCCATTCACTTTGTGAATTCGCAATTTTTACACAACTTTGTCTGTTGTTCAGATAACTTGCTAGAATATTTAATATTTTTCCACGAATACCAATATTGTAAAGTTTATTATGCAGTATTTTATTGTCAATTGTATCAAAGGCCTTTTTCAGATCAATAGAGATTAGGCCGACATGATTACTATTATCTAAAGCATTAAGTATTTTATTAATAATAATAATAATAATAATAATAATAATAATAAAATGTTTAACCACAAAGTGGTAGGGATCCAGATGGGTAAGCAAGCCACTAACTCTGCTCCGCGTCCGGATAAACTTAAAATGAAAGCTTGTCTCGGAAGACTATAATGTCACAAATTCAGGCCTCTTTAAAGGTACATGCATCTATGTTGGCTTTCCTGCATGACCCAGTTTTGCGACATTAGTTCAAACGTATGTAAATGTTGCTAAAGCATTCAGTTTCCTTTTTTTTTCTTTCGTGCGAGATGATTTTGCGGCATTAACTCTAACATGTGTAAATGTTGGAAACGCTATTCTCGACGGGTCGCACGATTTACCGGAAGGATTTATGTCCCTTTAAGAGGTTTCTGAGGGTGATCCTGCCAAACTCATTCCGAAAGTTTTGGGCAGAACGCAACATGCTCCGGCAGAGAATTTCAAGCTGGTACAACTCTCACTGCAAGGAAGCTGCTCGTACATTCCAACCGTCCTGCTGGAACCTTAAGCGAGTGGCCTCTTGTGGCTATACAAGGACAGGGTTCAAAAAAAAAGGGTAAATCAACTGGCAAAGAACCCCGAACAATTTTGTAGGCTTTTTCTGATTACTTTATGTGGTGTGGGAAATTTATATTTTACCCAATGTTTATGTTTTGTGTGTGTGTGTAAATATACGAAGGTGAAGTGGAAACGAATGGAATACGACACAGTCGGTATTAAAGCATGACTGTGTGAGAATACAAGAAACCCAAATTCTGAGAAGGAAAGGCTGATAACGCTGGATAAGGACAGCTTGTCTCAGTGGAACTTAAGCAGTTGTCGTAGGATGCAATTCCAATTGAGTTTCACGAGGAGTACCAACAGCTGGCCTTGGTTGAGTTTGATAGCTGAGGAGATGGCTGAGCTTGCAAGAGACTTGAAACATCTGGATTCGGGATGTCTTCACACCCTCCAAAGTCAAGTCAACAATACAGGAGTTTAACTCGCGGCCATCTTGTGAATCAAAGTTGGAAAGGCTTAGGGAACAGAGTTTGTGCTCTTCTAACTTGACGCCTTTACTAACAATCACCTGACTGTTAGGTATACCAAAAAGTCTATACACGCTAGAGAATTGGTCGTATCCTAGCATAATATAGGAGGTGCAGTATGGGGGGGGGGGGGGAGCGCAACAAGGTATGATGTTTCGTGGGTGAACTCCCATTTCGCCAAATCCCGTTTCGCCAAATCCCATTTCGCCAAAAATAAAACAGATTAACAGTTTTGCCCTCAGGGGCCAGTCCCGTTTCGCCAAATCCCGTTTCGCCAAAATGAATTTGATAAAATTTTACGTACACGAAATTTAATACTTTATTTCGGTAATGGTAAAGTTTAGCGACCTACGTAGAAAAACTATTACCCTTATTTCTATGTAATGGGGCTTTAAAAGGCAAACATTTAAGAGAGACAAGCAGTGGTAGAATACGGTAAGTCCAGTTGATTTATTAGCGTTTTGAAAACTGGGAATACAGAAGGAAAAAACTAGCGCTTTAAATATAATTGTTTAGAATGCTTAGGCGTCAATAAGTCAATGCCAAGGTTCTCATTTAAGAATAGTTAGTTGTACACGTAATGGTTAACCTTTTCCAAACGGAAATTCCCGTTTTGTAGAATCCCGTTTCTCAGAATCAAAATATTCTTCAAAAATTTAACATTGAAGAAGTTAAAGAGGCATGCCTAATTGTTAGCAATTTTTGATTAGTTGTGGTTTCTGATGTTATGTAGCGAGCGCGGCAGCGAGAGCGAGGCACGTTGTTTGAAACAAATTGTTTTGCAAAATGGGATTCTACCAAACGGTTGTTTTTCTATAAATGTCTGACCATTATCATGTTATAAATGTTCGTGTTTAAATGTTTTAAATGTTTCGTGTGCCTAAAATTTCGTGAACGATATTTGGCGAAATGGGATTTGGCGAAATGGGACTGGCCCCTGAGGCAAAAGCTGTTAATCTGCTTACTTTTTGGCGAAACGGGATTTGGCGAAATGGGACGTAACCGTTTCGTGTGATCTAAGTCCTACGAAAGATGTTATTTCTGCACCCAAAACCAAAACTGAAAAATGGAAGCTGCCAAGTTTTGAAAAAGGCTCGGCCTTTCAATGTAATAATACTGTTCAACCAGGGAATACCACCATAGTTAACTTTTATCATATCAAAAACCAAAACTGGTAAAAAAGGGCCGCCAAATTCCGAATGGTTCGGCCCTTCAAATGAGTGATACCAATACACCAAAACATTCATTAAGTTAATCGCACCGCGTAATATTTCGAAGGTTAAATGAAAACTAGAACATTGATACTTTTGGTAGCAATGTTCAAGTTTTCATTTAACTTTCGAACTATTAAGCGGTGCGATTAGGTTGGCGAATGGTTTGGTGTGTTGATATCACCTCTTTGAAGGGCCGAACCATTCGGAACTTGGCGGCCCCTTTTAACAGTTTTGGTTTTTGATATGGTATCAGTCCTTTTTTAAAATTGTGTATTAGACTCAACTCCACTACCGTGCAGATGTGTAATAAAGTGCCACTTCACAAGAAATAGGTTTTCAACAATTTGCTACTACCTTTTGCCTATAGGCCGAACCATTCTCAACTCAGTCACCTCTTTATAGGTTTTTGGTTTAGTTTTAATTTTGTTGTAATTTGTTTTATTTAGTTAGTTTTGGTGTGTTGATATCACTCCTTTGAAGGACCGAAGCACTCTCAACTTGGTGGCCTCTTTACCAGTTTTTGGCTTTGTTTATTTTGCTTTGTTTTTACAGTTGGTTTATTTTTCGTGAATCGGACGTGAATACAATTTCTTTGCAACGTTGTTTAGATTTATCGTGGCACACTAGTGTGTGTCTAGGCACGCACGTCAGTATACACGTTGTCATTGTCCGCACTTTGGCCGTCCAATGAGAGACGATGCCGACAATACTAACAATGGTTATAACAATATTTTCGTACTTACGCCCCCTCCCACGCCATCCTTGTTACGCCCCAAACCATACAAACCATAAAACCATAAAAGATACGCAGTTCGTATTATACTGCATCCATTCGTCGAATTTCATAGCTGGAAGCCTTCCCGTTATCTCGGTAGCGATTAATAATCAGCCTATGGGATTTAACATGGGGATGAGCGAATTAGCTAACACATTTGCAACGTTATTGATGGTCAGAAAGCAGCTTAGCTTTCCTACACGAGTTAATTTTTGTCAGGTGGGTCATTGCTCTCGATTTCAACACAATTTAAGCTTTTGTACCGTATTATTATTCCCGCCCCCCCCCCAAGTACCTGAAATAAGCCCAACTATGCTTCAAGATATAAGACACTGACGCTATGGCGTCGCGCTACCATGGTTTACAACCTCGTCAATTGAATTGATGTGATGTTTGTTGTGATGTTTGTTGCCTAAATTAGCACGACACACTGGTGTGTGTCTAGAGCAACCAGCAAACTTGGCGCTTAGCTCTCTCTGACTACTTTCTTAGAATGCTGAAACATGTTGGACTTAAAACTGTTACAATCTTATGGCCCGACATTGATATTTATGCAAAGCGTTATATTTGCAAATAACTATCTCTTGCCTGAAAAAAAGTTAAAGAATAGGGCAATGAGCAGGTTTGCTGGTTAATAGGGATAACCTTGGCAGCCATGCCTTGTCGAATGATATCACTACTTTCCAAGTGTTTTTTGAAACTTGGTGACTTCTCTTACACTAGTTTTGGTTTTGGGTGGATGTTAAACTACAGCACAAAGTTCAAATAGCGCAAGGGAGTTAATTTTAAATATAGCTTTTATCATAGTTGGTCAGTTTAACTCGACTGATTTCTTGTAAATGCAGTTTTCTCGTCTTTTTAAAACAACATTCGGAGCTCAGTGTTTCAAAATTGGGACACCTCACTGGTTGTCAGGCTTGAGTGATCACAGTTCGGATCACAAATTGGGTGGCAGCCATTTTGGCTCTGTATGACACTTCTTATTTTTGTGGCAAAAAACCTGGTGTGTCCCTTTACGTTTGTGGGGTTTTTTTTTTTGTGTGATTGTTGTTGCACATTTGAGTTGAATTATTGTCAGCATTGTTTGTCCACTTGTGAAAAAATGGAAAAAAAAACTGCGGCACTCAAACCTAACAAAATAGTGTGCCAACCTAGACAACTTTTGGGCAAACCAGTCATGTCAGCTTTCCTCGAGAACCAGAAAACTTCTGAAAAGTACAGAAACATAGAACATAGAAACATAGAAACAATTCAGCTAATGCAACAGCAAAACCAACCAGAATGCCGATCAGGCTTTCAAAAAAAAAAAAAAAAAAGAGTCGGAGTGGAATTCCGTTCTAAATTTAGCCTTATCTGCCCACAATTAGAATGTAGCTGGTTTGCACATGCAATAGTATGTATTCTTTCCCTGGTTGAATGATATCACTACTTTGAAAGGCCGACCTTTTTTGAAACTTGCCGGATTCTCTTATACCAGTTATGCTTTTGGGTGGATTACTTATACAGAACAGAAAATTCCGTTTGGCAGCCATTCCGTCTGGACGCACAAACAAATGAAATAAGAATTAGGAGTGGGGAATCTCGGTTATCTGGCGACACACAAACAAACAAACAAACAAATATAACGATCTTAGTTATATAAATTAAGAGTATCTACCATAACATGAGTCTTGTTTGTTCTTTTATTTTGGTAGTACGACGCCTTTGAGCTGATCAATATCCACGCTTGATAACGGGGTGCATTTATCCCCGAAACGTCGTGTTTTATTGTCTTACTTGTGCACTTATTGGCTGCATTTTTATCTTTAAGGCCTTAGAGAATCGAATGAATTTTAGACAATAGAGCAGCGACATTTGCCGCCATATTGGCACCAGTATGGGTTTTGGAGGGCATAACTACAAGGTGCACTACATAAAAATGGAGGGAAAAACAACGGAAGAGCGGATTTCTTAGGCTTAAAATAACGTTGTTTTCTCCAACAACAAAAATCGCACGTTTTAGGTCTAAGAAATCACTCTTCACAGCATCGGCTTCAGCATGACGCCCTTCTGTTTCTCTCTGCAGTGCCCCTTGCAGCTAACCCATTAAGGCTCTATCATAGAGTTATATACAATAAAACTACGTCGTGTCACTGCTCTATTGAAACAGGCTAGATTCATTACGCAAAAGTACATGTAACTATACTTGTTGTATTTTGGACTATTCGAAACGATCAAAGATCATAACTTGTTCAGCGTCAGAATTCCCCACTAAAGTATAGTAGGCTGCCATTTCCGTATCCTGTTTATTCCTTGGTATTGACCAGTACCGTGCATTAATCAGTGTGCAGGCTGGTGGGTTTTCCCATGTTGTGTGGCAATACGTCAACAAAGTCTAAACCCCCAACTAATCAAATCTGTCGTATGACGTGTAGTTATAGGCTATAGAAAATCTTCCACGAGCTACATAGCTAATATGAATTGCATGTAGTGTTCCTCTATTATCTTTTGATTAGCCGAATACGTCGAGATAACACGGTCATTCACGCCGTATGTTGAACGTGATATGAGCTTGTTATATTAGCAGCGCACAATGAGCAACTTTCTCAAATAAGACACGATCGTACTGAATTTTCCGGCAATACTTCGGATGGCTGCACTGAACAGGGTGGTCCATAAAAAACGCAACAGCACAATTTTTCCAAGTCCAAACTTATTTGTTAGCGCCCTCCAAAACCGTAAAGGGACTTTCAAAACTACTCGTTCTATTATAGACATCATCTGACCCTTTACGATTCTGGAGGGTGCTAACAAAAAAGTTTCGACATAGAAAAATTTTGCTGTTGCGTTTTTTTATGGCCCACCCTGCTGTATGGCGTAGTACAACGAGGTCGTCCCCATGCCTATTATATTTGCGGGAAATGCAGTAAACATAATCGTACTTATCGGTGTGGATGCTGTGTCCAATGCTTGTAATGTCCTATTGGGTTTCGTTATTAAAGTTAAAGTTAAATGCCCATGAGGCCCGACAGCCAGGGTTTATTAAAGAGTTGTAAACTTCAGCATAGAGAATTTATTTCCATGATATTACCGAGTAGTTGTAGCAAAGTAATATAGCCCGTTAGCTGCACAAATATCAATGTTGTTCATTACTTTTTTGTACTTTTTTGTAAGCTGTGTTAACGCAACGGATAATATAACTGTGTCATGAGATTGCATTAGGTTATTATTGACACTATCATTGTCGCAACGAGCGTTATAATTATGTTATAAAGTAAAAGCCAGGAAAGTACACAATTAACTGAGCAAAAAACGCCTTCGCCGTTTAGATAAAAAAAACATTAGAGCTCGTATCCCCACACTCGCAGCCCTGAAGGTACATGAATAAAAACGGATTAGAGTTCACTCGAACGCAACGAACTATAATTTGAACTATAATTTGTGTTCATTTTGTGTATGTATTTTTATCTTTCAATTTTGTAGCGTTTTGCAGTTTATGGCGTCTATTTTGTGCGTGTTTGTGGGTTTTACGAATTGAAGCGTTTTTTCGCTACCATTTTATATGTGTCCACTGTCCACCGATTTTTGTTTTCGAAAAAACGGAACATTAGAAATGGACACTTATGTTTAGATTCCGCCGAAGGTTTGTCCCATGATTATTATTTGATGGCAACACATTAGCGTATTTCTGGATTTAGCATGCGTCATCTCGATGAGTAGTTGATTCTGGATTGTTTCAGTATCGTGGCAACAATCGCTGAAACAATTCAACTTGCTACCCGAAGCCCGCATTGAAAAAGTAAATAAGTCACTCAGTCATGTCGGCCGCCCAATTGTGAGGCCGTAGGCCTCAAAATTTAAGACTTCGCACCCTACGGTTTAAAACTTGACGATTTAAGGAAAAATCAAGACCATTTAATTTTGGTTCGCCGGCAGTGCTAATATACATAAAAACCCGACGTTTCGGCTTACTTCAAAGCCATTATCAAGAATAGCAGATAAAAAGAATTCCAAATAGCACAAGAAAGCCATGAGTCAAGTTGCAAGTAAAACGTCCTTCTCAACAAGGCAGAACTAGCTAGGACGTGTTAAAAACGGACAGAACCGTAAAATTGTTTAAAGTTTAAGAAACAAGAGGGGCCTTCGACGTGTGCTTGTGGCTAGCGTTATAATTACACGATGCACTCCAAGTGAGCTCTTTGGGGAGATTTTCAGATTGTCCCTACAGCGCCCTCCACAAAGGAGTTCCCAAGCCCCCCTCGAACCACCATAGGTAACTTTTTTAACACAGCTAGGGTTAGTAAGGTGTTTTAAATACCTTTTTTGGAGGGCGTGGTAGTCAATAGGCGTCAATATACGTGCTCCGCGTGTTTTCAACATTACCTACAAGAATTTTGCATGTTCAGTTGACTAAGACCGAGACATCATTGAAGTAATGACAGCAGCAGGATAATCCGAGAACAAATGAGAAAAAATTGAGGAGGGGCTAACCAAAATTAAAGATGTGCGACAAAGGGCCCAATATTTTCAGCCAAAGTTAGACAAGCTGTAGGTAGCTACAGGGATGTTTTTAAAGTCAGCGGCTTGCTTGCTGAGCGCTGAGTTTGCTTGGTTTTGGCTTCCTCCGCTTTTCCCATTTTCAAGTTAAGATTAAGAACGACATTATTTGAAGCTTACTAAGCAGAAACATGGCCGACAGTAACAAAATCAGTTATTATATATCTTTTCTCTGTTTTATCGTATTATTAGTAGTATTTAAGATGACGAGAGTAAAGACTAAGCAATTGAGCTGCTGGCAGCTATCAATATCGTACTTATCACGCATGTATCACGTAGATTTATCGCATATATTAGGATTGTTGCCGATTGTTGCTCTGCGGCAGTGGCGCATGCGCACATCATGCCCCCATATTAGCTGCGTTAGCCCAGCTTAGTTCGCTTAGTTCGCTGGCCAGCGACCGCCAAGCCGCTGACTTTAAAAACGACGGAAAAGTTTCTCAGCGGCAAGCGGCTTGAATTAAAAAACAGGAAAGCTTGCCTAGCTTCCAAGCAACTCGCAAGCCGCTTACTTTAAAAACATCCCTTACGCCATTATCGTATTTCAGTCATGTTTCTGCAACATCAGCGTCAAGTATAGAAGTCCCGCAGTGAAGCTATACCGAAGCTTGAAATAAAGAAATACGCATGGGATTTGAAAGATAGGCACCTTTTTAAGGAACAATTAGATGCTGCCCTTCTCTCGAATAAGCCTCAGTGATGTTAAGAGGTAAAATGAAAACAGGATGGAAAACCAAGAGGGTTTGCATCTGTATGATTCATTTGTCGTACAGAGGATTAGTCATTCGCAAACATTAGTGACGTCAAAAGCACTTATTCCTGGTACTGCGTTGCGTGCTGCTATAATTACACAATCGCGATGACGTTTTTTAAAGCTAGATTTGGGCAACCTGGTGTAATAATCTATTCACATGTGACCCAGCAAACTTGTGAAGCAAAAATATGCGGTCGTGGCTTTGCGAAAATTTCACGATCACAGTCAGTGTCAAATGCAGCCACTGCCAGCATTAGCTGTATCATTAGCGTATAGTTTGGAACATTGCTGAATCCAATATTGTTGAAACTACTGCCACTCAGCGTTCTATACAGGGTGTCAGAAAAGTTATGGTCATAACTTACATGGTATGTAGTACTCATCCAGACGAACAAAAAAGTCCATATAAACATAGGTCCGGAATCGACCGGTTTCCAAGATCCAGTGACCTTTGTCCCACAAAAACACACGCATTTTCAGCCAACATTCAGGGGCAGCGATGTCTCTTAAAGACAAGTGAAATATCCCCAGCCTGGAAATAAGCGGTGGTGTTTACCCCCTTTACCTCAAAGCGGCAGAAGCGTCTTCTTAGTATTTTGTAAAAAAGCCAGTTCACACAACAAGACACTGCGCTCTTTTGGGATTCACTCTACTACATTCAGCGTGCCACACCGTGCTGGCACCCGCTGGAGGCTTAAAAATAAGTAATGTCTAAGCAATGCGAAATACTGAGTACGTGCTCCGCAAAAGACGAATTTAGTTGTGTGAAGTCACAGACGCCAAAAACTTGACCCGAGAAGCGTGCGGCACGAGCGGAGCGAGAGACCACCACCACCAACTCGCTTGCTCGCTGCTGCTCCCGCCGCCTGCTCTCGGATCAAGTGACTGGCCCCTGTGTGTGAAGTCAGTGGTGTGAGGACATATCCAGCCATGATCCATTCGTGGTAAGTCACTAGTTTCTTTTCCTGAAAAACCTACAAAACGAAAACTTGCTGAAAACAAAATTATGGGAACGTAAGGAGGTATTGGTTGAATCCTGAAAAGATGCAGGGCGATTCTCCACGACATCACAACAGATGTTCAAAGTGGCTGCCATTTGCCTGGATGCATGCCTCCGCTCTTCTGCTAAGGGATGCACGGATTCTTCGCATAGTCCTTGGTTTTGCCTCACTTGCTGAAATGCAGCTTCAACTTGTTGCAGCAGTTGTGCCTCGGTTTCAATGATTCTTGAATACACGAGTCCCTTCACGTAGGATGCAAAAGTCCAATGGGTTCAGGTCTGGTCATCTGGGAGGCCATGGACGTGGTCCGCCTCGGCCAATCCATCTCTCTCCAAACAGTTCATTGAGGTGTTGCCTGACAGCAAGCTGGAAGTGGGCTGGTGACCCATCGTGCATGAGCCACATCAACTGACGTGTCATGAGTGGGACATTTTCGAGTAGGCCAGGTAGGTCATCCCGCCGGAAGGTGAGGTATGAATCCCCAGCAAGCCTGTTGGGTAAAACATGCGGCCCTATGACAACATCCCCTACGATACCAGCCCACACATTGATGGAGAACCGACGCTGATGCCGTGATTGCAGAATCGCGTGGGGATTTCCATCAGCCCAAACATGGGTGTCATGGAAGTTGACAATTCCATCACGGGTAAATCCAGCTTCATCAGTAAATAACACATTTATTTTTAATTTTTTTTTGTTAAAGCCGGGATGACGATAGGTTTCGAACGTTTGCAGGTTTTTGGGGTTTTGGCTCTAAAATCGGCGCTGGTTGTTAAGAGTTACGGATGAGTTGTCAGGTGCGAAGACACAGTAGACTGGGTCAGCCAATAAGGCTTGGAATTTGCTGCATCGCAGGTTTGCTGCAAGGGTCAATATGAAGACTGTGTTCCGGGTTAGCAAGTGAAGTGAACAGTTTTGCATTGGTTCGTAAGGAGCTTTCATCAGGGATGGAGTACAATTGAAATGTCCCAGTCTGATTGCTGGACGTTCCATTTCGAATGACTTTATGAGAGAAGTGATTCGATAATCATCGAGAAGGTTCATATTGCCTGCAGCTTTAAATGCGGAGGTTAGCAGTGCAATGCTGATGCAGCCACTGGCAGAATTCAGCCCGTGCCGGATAGTCGTTTTCGTCTAGGGCTTGCACTCTCTGCAGGTGGTAAGGACGCAGCAATTGTTCATGAGGATTCTCCAGACAACATCATGGTTTACATTTTCTGCTGCGGCAATCCGCCGTGTGCTCGTTCCCGGGTCCTCGTCAACTCTTTGTAGCACTCGCTCTTCCAGTTCAGGAGTTCGGACCATTCTTGGTCTCCCTCTCGTGGAGCGACCTCGAATGAGCCACGCTCACACAGACGTGAGTGGATCCTTGCAAACATACGACGGACTGGATGCCTTCTGTTTCCATTTCCATTGGCCCGGCCATACATGAAATGCATGTCGGCCATCTCCTGATTGGTATGGTTAACAGCCATTGTGTTCTGGCAATACGTACAAACACATAACCAGACACTGTAATTGTGAGATGTACTTGTGCTCAACACATGGGGAATGTCTGGGGACAGCTCATGAAGTGGGGATTTTTCACTTGTCTTTAAGAGACATTGTTTTTTATGTTTCTGAATTTAGCTCGCTGCCCCTGAATGTTGGCTGAAAATGCGTGTGTTTTTGTGGGACAAAGGTCACTGGATCTTGGAAACCGGTCGATTCCGGACATATGTTTATATGGACTTTTTCGTTCGTCTAGATGAGTACTGCATACCATGTAAGTTATGACCATGACTTTTCTGACACCCTGTATATACGAATGGAATACAAAACGTGGTGCAAAGACGCTTGACCTTAAAGAACTCGACGAGCTTTCTGAAGTCAGAAGTTGTTAAACGTGTGAACGTTCCATTTTAGTGTTATATGGAGCAACCACACTCAAGCCCAAGAAATCTTCAACCATCGTTTTGGCAATTGTGAAATAAGCCTTCAAACAAACATAAATTGCCTTGTTGACAGAAACAAACCAGCCGTAACTTCGTACGCAACGAGGGAAGATCAAAATACCATAATTTTATGTACCAGCGCTGCAAAACCAAGAATTGTTTCAAGTCCAGATCAGCTGGAAACTACGCAAACCCTAAAAAGTCTTGAGTGTGTTTTTTGTTCCTTTAAAGATAATAAAACGTGACTGTGCACAAATCCAGGTTCACACTATGAAATGCTTAAAATATTGAGGGATAAGAATTATTGTTTTCAATGTTTACTTTTTAATAATCAAGCTCGTACGTGTTTTCGTTCAAGGAGTAAAACATTCTATGGGAAGCACCACGAACTGAAGGTGAGAAAGTGGGGAGGATGCCTCATGTCTTGAATCTGTCTTTTCCTTGGAATACCTGAAAATAAGCAACGGTCTTCTAGTCATAGCATAGAAGGACCGCTTCACACTCTAGACGATTATCTTGGATATTATAGATCTCGTAATGCAGTGTTATTTATTTATTTGTTCACGTTCCTCTTTATGGTATGTTAGGTCAGTGAAATTATGCTTGCATTATGCTTAATGTGACGTCATGCTTAAAGCTTGTATCTTTCATTACTTTTTATCAACACACCACAAATGAGAAGGCTCTATTTCCTGACGAAAAAAGGGTAAACGGAAGGAAGAACCTGCACTTCGAGCACTGTCCGAGTGTTCAGTCTGGGATTGGTCAAATCTCTGGCAGTTACCGCTCTCATTGGAGAAGTGTTTTTCGTTTCATATTGGTCGTTCTGCAGCATTAGGCCCTTTCCTCCTTGATGGTAGGCCACTCGGTACGCTGAGTGATGTAAAGGACCTGGGTGTTTGGTTTACTTCTGACTTAAAATCATCAACACATTGTAAGAAAATCACTACTCAGGCCTTCCGCCGTCTTCATATCGTCAATCGGTGTTTCTCAAAGGCTGGCAATCCGACCAGGGTCTGGGCCTTTAAGGTCTATGTTAGACCACTCCTTGAGTATGCGAGCCCAGTTTGGTCCCCCTATCTTTTGGGCGATATTGATTTGCTTGAGTCAGTGCAAAGATACTTCACCAGGAGTCTGCCGGGCTTATGGAAACTCCCCTTTTCATAGAGGTTACGACGACTGGGCTTACCCACACTTGAACTGCGCCGTCTGCACGCAGACTTGTCACTTCTTATTCGATCATTCACAACTTATTACCCCTTGATTTTTCTTTCTTTGAACGTCAAAGTTTTCAAGCGACGCGTGGTCACCCATTAAAGTTGAAGATTCTCTCGTCCACCTCGATAGCAGAAGACACTTCTTTGCACTCCGTGTTGTGCCCTGTTGGAACTCGCTTCCAACTGAGAGGGTGACTTCGCTTTCTCTTCATTGTTTTCGTCGGTTAATTCGAGCTTGTGACCTATCTAACCGTCTGGCTTCAACCCCGCACGTCCTTGGTGCAAAGTACACCGGTCTTTAGCCATGGGATGCAAGCAGACAAGTTGCGGGAACACGTGTCCGTCATCCCGCGTGCTGTTGCCTCTGGGGTCACCATCTTCTGGGGCCGTCAATCTAGCCGTCTGGCTTTCAACCATGCACTTCCCCGGTGCAAGGGACACCAGCACCCAAGTTGCGGGAAGACGTCCCGCAGGCTATTGCAGCAAACTTCTTCAACACCTACACAGACCTTCAAGTTCGCCATCGGCAAACCATTCGTCCTAAACCCTTCAAACTCGGTGGGCGCCTAGCTGGCCATACCCCCAGGACGTCCAAAAAAATTCAGACCCACAGCCCTAGTAGAAGGAGCGCTATTAAATAAACCGGCTTTGAGTGTAGGCCTATATAGGCCTATATAGGCCTAAATACTTCGACCGTCAATAGCGGACGAAGGAAACGAGCTACGACCCTGGGGATAGGCTAGATCGCTTTAGGAGGACGAAATACCCCTGGCTACCAAGTTTCATACCGAAAACACGAGTGGTTATGGAGAAACAGCATACCTGTGGTTAGGTGAGGTTAGGTTAGGTTAGTGGGACTTAGCCATTTTTTTGAAGTTCAAATGGTGACGGTTAACATCCGTTCCATGCTGCCAGAGACTAAGTCCCAACAGGCAACTTCGTACTGGGGGATTTGTCAGCATCAGACTGACTGTTCTCCCAACAACGCCAGTCCCTGGAATACCAGGGCTGGCTTTTTTTCTGAAGTCCAAATGGTGACGGTTAACATCCGTCCTGACGGGGTTTTCTTCGAATAGCTCGGCTCACAGAGGTCTCACGGACTTGTGGTTGGGCTTAAAATGTGCTTACGGACGAGGGCTACCCGCACACCGAGTTTCATCAAGTTTACACGACCAGTTTTTGAGCCCCGACCGTTTGACCATATGTGGGACTTAGCCATTTTTTCGATGGCCAAACGGTGACGGTTAACATCCGTCCAAACGGGGTCTTGTTCGAATAGCTCGGCTCACAGAGGTCTCACGGACTTGTGGTTGGGCTTAAAATGTGCGTACGGACGAGGGCTACCCGCACACCGAGTTTCCTCAAGTTTACACCACCAGTTTTTGAGCCCCGACCGTTTGACCATATGTGGGACTTAGCCATTTTTTCGATGGCCAAACGGTGACGGTTAACATCCGTCCAAACGGGGTCTTGTTCGAATAGCTCGGCTCACAGAGGTCTCACGAACTTGTGGTTGGGCTTAAAATGTGCGTACGGACGAGGGCTACCCTCACACCGAGTTTCATCAAGTTTACACGACCAGTTTTTCAGCCCCAACCCTGTCTTGCTGGTCACCCCAAAGGCTCTTTTCGTTGCATTACGGAAGGTACAACAAATCGGTTAAAGTGTCGGGG
>JAHWFP010052780.1:172589-208565 GCA_023313725.1 Lithobius niger | reverse complement strand
TTTTTTTTTTTTCACAGAGGTGTGCCGCGTTTTAGCGTGAGCAACCACAAATTCCACGAAGGCAGTAGTATTACAAGTTTCTCGCTTTCCTTGCACTCCAGAGGACAATGGTATCGAAGGAGGCCATCATACCGATGCACTCTCATACTCTAGGTCAACAGTACTCCCAAACGCACACACGCACAACACACACACAAAACGCACGCGGTGATTTTTCAAAACTTGTGGCACACACCACTGGTTAACAGATGACAACTTGTATTTTTCCGTCGTACGCCTATATTTAAAAATGAATTAATTATTTAAAAAAAATCGAAATGTTCGGATTAACGTCTCTTTCAACTGCTAAGGTTATCCCAGAAAGGAGAGGGACAATTTTGCTAATTTGTAGGCAGTTCGGTTGGTTGTTTTACAGCCTGTGTTTACAGTACAGGGATCTTTAAAGTGGCTCTATCACCGACTGAAAGTCTGCAGAATCAGACAACATCTAGCTCTATATAGCACAATCTAGCACTTGCTTGCACCAAACGAAGGAATGCACAACGCCATTTCTTTTAACGAAACAAACAAGCCGCGAGCCAAGTGAAAATTTGGTACGTCCCTGTGCACCTGGGAGCGACCTGTAAAGATTAACGATATCACTGCCGCTAGATGGCACCACCGTATTTTCGTTCGCTTTTCAATCGGTGATAGTGCCACTTTAATATTTAAATTTAAACTAGGGTTGGCTGGGAGGAGCATTTATTACCACTACTTATTTTTCAAGAGTAAATTAGACGACGAATTTTTTTTTTTTTTATAAAAGACCAAGTTTTATGCAGATCGGTTTATATTTCTTATTATTATTATTATTATTATTTTGCATAGCAGCGCTATTTTTGCTACCTTATAATAGAGAACGAAATAATATGTACCATTGAGTTTATGTTTAAATATTTAACAGAAAGTTACAAAGACAAATATTTAATTAATGACAATTAAACTTCATACCTTTAAAGAGAACACGCTCTGATAATTAATTTTAATTGGAGCTAGCTTTTAGTTTGATGCAAGTATGTCTAATGAACTAGAGTATAAATTTTGAAATAAAAATGACATTTCTTAAATAATGTAAGAAATGTAATTTTTATGTCATAATTGATGCTCGCTACATAAATTTATGGAATAACACGCTTATCCCTAAAGAAATTTTAAGAGATTATCCCTCTCATCAATACGGTAATGGGATGAACGTAGGGAAAATAGTTAAGAATCGGGAGGAAAAAGTTGGGTCGATCGGCTAACGGTAACAAAAATTTATTTATTTTTGTTTTAAAGCCCATGTATGTTTTTTTTACTGTAACGTATTGGAATAGTATATCAACGTATGAAATGTTCGTAAGAACACCTTTCTCCCGCGAAAATTGACATTTTATCAGACGCAGAAAGGGAGATGAAAGACTACACAGAAACAACTTGACATTAGTAGTTTTATAAATTAAAGGTACATGCCTCCCGGTTGGATTTTCTGTATATGGCTCAGTTTTGCAACATTACTTCAGATGCGTGCAAATGTTGCAAAGGCATTAATTTTTCCTGTTTTTTCCTTCTTGAGAAACGGTTTTGCTACTTTATTAACTTATGTGAATATTGCAAAAGCTATTCCGCGCAGGGCGCTCGAATGGAGTGAGTGAGAAGGCATGTCTTTTTAACTTTGAAGATAAAAAAAGCAAAGGTCAAGCGAAGAGCCACGAGTTTGGCAATACTTCTTTGACCACTCCCCATACACTCATTACGCATAAAAAATGTTTTGCGTCATGTTATCAAGTTTGAAATGCATTTGGTCTCATTTATGGTGTTCAAATTAACTAACATAAGCGAAAAAATAAAGCCTTTTAATGAGTCAAACTAGGCTAGTTCCAAATTAATTAACCAACCCCTGCTTAGAAATTCAAAAATATTTTCTGTAACATTTTTTTGCGAGTTCTTGAGTAAACTCGTGCCAGGTACGGAAAGCCAAATGGGCTCGATAAATGATAAACAGATACAGACGCAAACCCATTTCATTTGCCCTTTGGACTTAAACGGCACACTGTCTCAGCAGGGAATTGAAAGCTCCACCTTTGAGAAAAGGCCAAAGTTTTAATTCTCAGATATACTAACACCTTAAGACCAAGAAGCAACGGAGATGGTTTTTAATCTGTATTTATGTAGCACGTAAAAATGTACATCCCTATTACTGAGAACGTTTAACGCAAGAGCGAACAAAATTCGCAAATTTAGCCGGCACCTCCACTATACAGTTTCCGAATATTTGAACGAAAAAACGGAACAGTCACCATTGCGCAATCACCGTACCACAAACAAACCTTACACAAGACCTTCCATTTTCATAAACACAATACAAACGTACCACTGCGAATAAAGCGAAAACGAAACCGCATTGGCATTACCACATTGTACCAACCATCAGATGGGAGCGGACGATCGAAGACACCGACGAAAACCACATCCCAACACTAGGCTCCAATTCACAGTGTAGCTCAAACATTAAATCCACAATCCTCTCGAAATCTTCTCGAAATCCAAGGTACAGAAACGAAAAAACGTGAATCAAGATTTCACGCCAGGCGATGTTTGTCACATTGCGAAGTTAGTTGCAACCTCAATACTCAGTGGAGCAAAGTAAAAGCAGCTGTAGAATTCTTGAACACAAGCTCACGTACACACACACACACGCGCACTTTGGCACTATTCCTGCCCCCAACACTTCCCCAAAACTTCTCCGTCGAACTCCATCTGTCTTCCGGTGATCCTCCCACCCCAAGTAGGGGTTCTCCAGTGACCCCCTCTCTCCACCTGAAAGGGAATTTGAAAGAGAAGACGACTGTATTCACTTACCTTTCAATAACCGCCATCGCAGCCTCACTAGCGAGCTAGTGAAAACTCTTCACCTGTGAGAGTCTACTTGTGCGCATGCGCTGCTCACCCATGCCTTCAGGCTAGGTCGGTCCCACGCGTTTTTTTGTTTACTTTTTTTTTTCTTTTACTAGTCGTCTTTCGGCGAAGGTAGCCGAGCTTGGACGGAAGTTGTCGACGGTGACGTAGTTGGAGCGAAAACGGGATTGAAAACGAATGCTGAAGGGCGATTGTAATATTTCATTGAAACAAGCGTATGCAAATGTATGCGTGCTCGTACAAACAGGTGTCTTGTCTCGCGAACTCCGGCTTCATGTTAGATTACACGAATCGGGCGCCACATTTTATGTGAGGACACATTTTGGCGCTTTGGAACCAAATGGCACAGATGAGCCAAGCGTCATGGTCGGTTTGCCTGCACAAACTCTTCTTACAATTTTAAGCCCAAAAGGCAGCGGAAATAATTATGCATCTGTAGTTATTTAATTTTTACCGAGACCATTTGGCTTCCCATCCTGCAATTTACATAAACTTGCAACGGCCAACTCCAAACTGGTTGATCAATTGCAACAGTAAACTGTTTTAACATCACCGAAACCTACAAGAGAAGATTAATAAGTTCCCACTGCTATTGTTTGCTGTTCTTCAAAACTGACTTCTTTCGACTGTACGTTATCAATTACTACGCTATTTAACATAGTAATTATATATCAATTACTACTATTTTATATTACTATGTTCTTCTCTTTTGTTTTATCTATAAATGGTTCTAGGTTTTTAAAAAATGGTTCTAGTATTTATTGTTTTCCCTAAACTCACTTTTCGATTTCAACAATAATATCAACAAATTACCCATACAAGTACAAATTCGGGATATTTTTTGAATGCAGTATTTATACATGCGTATCTAAACACACCACTGTACAAAAGTAATTTTCATCTAATTTCTCTCTGTGCAGCTTTCACGAAAATGTGCAGAAACCAGTGGAAGCCCCACTTTAAACCCAGGTTGCGGACCATCAGATCGGACGCAACAAAACGAGTGAAAAATGTAAAATTAAAAGTTTCGCGCCACTCCCCAACGCCCACGCCACCACTCCTCAAAACTAATTAAACAACCAATGTAAAAATAACACTTAACAAACTTAGAAGGAACGATTTCGTATACGCTACAACTTCTTATAAGTATAACTTTGCGTATGCAGACTTTCCGCAGAAAAGGAGGGGGGGGGGATGCATACTTACCCATGAACAATTTTTTTATACCTTTTTTTTTTGGGGGGGGGGGACGGCTACTGATGCTTTCCTTTCGTCCAGTTGTGCATGACCCGTTTTTGTCCCCAAAATCCTTGCAGACGTTCCCCGATGAAATCTTAATACTTCCCGATTGGGAAGGGGGTGGGGGGGGAGGGGGGGAGAGGAATAAAAGGGCATTTGGGTTTAAAAAGGTTACGTTCAGTTTCGCCAAATCCCGTTTTGCCAAATTCCGTTTTGCCAAAAAGAAAGCCGATTAAAAGGTTTTGCCTAAAGGGCAAATCCTGTTTCGCCCAATCCCGTTACGCCAAATACTGTTCATGAAATTTTAGGCACACGAAATTTAATATATTATTCCTGTGTAATGGTCAAACATTTATAGACAAACACTCATTTCGCAGGACTCCGCTTCGCAGAATATTTTTTTTTTCAAACTACGTGCCTCGCTCGCGCTACCGCGCTCGCTACGGTTAAATATATAACATCAGAAACCGCAAATAATCACAAATTACTTCCAATTAGGCATGCATCTCTTTAACTTCCGCAATGTTACATTTTTAAAGAACATTTTGATTCTTCGAAACGGGATTCTGCAAACTGGGAATTCCCATTTGGGAAATGGTAACTATCATGTGTTGAAAGAGAACCTTGGCATTGACCTATTGACGCCCAAGCATTCCAAACAATATTTAAAATACAGGCCTTCTTTCCTTCTGTATTGCTAGTTTTCAAAAGCAAATAAATCAATTGTTCTTATTCTGCCACTGCTTGTCTCTGTTAAATGTTTGCCTTTAAATCCCTTTTACATAGGAATAAGGTATTAAATTTCGTGCACCTACAATTTTGTGAAATTAGATTTGGCGTAACGGGATTTGGCGAAGCGGACTCACCCTTTAGGCAAACGGTTTTAGTCTGCTTTCTTTTTGGCAAAACGGGATTTGACGAAACGGGATTTGGCGAAACGGGACTTCACCGTTAAGAGGGGAGGGCTGGTGCGTGCTTCAAGTACGCCGTTTCAATAATCCAACATATAACACTTCCAATTCTACGGAATTTAACGCGTTTTATTTGATTAAAACTATCAAAGGGCTTGAGATGCTTGATGATGAGGCACAAGTAGCCTCGAAACGCCGCATATTATAATATTTGTATTTGTATAATATTTGTATTCGTATTATAATACTTGTGCACTCCTTTGGCTTTATCTTTATACATAACCCGGATAAGTATTCAAAACGCGCAAAAATACACAGATGGGTTCGATCACTCAATCAGCGTTTCTTAGCTAGCAAAACATAATTGTTTAAACGATACATAAACCACTGGAAGAATAAAATTAAAGAATTACTGAAACTCGATTAAATATTCAAAACACGCAAAAATGCACAGACGGGTTCGTCCGCTCACTCAATCAGCATTTATTAGCCAGCCAAAAATAATTGAGGACACGGGTGGTGTTAGATGCACCGTTTGCAATATGGGAGAGGGAGGGGGGGGGAGAGATGATTGTTTTATGAAACAGCCTGCGTAGCTGGGCTGAAAATCTGATACACCGTTTTCAACATGGGGATTGGTGGGGAGGGGGCATTTTATGAAACAGCTATGGGCAGGGGGGGGGGGGGGGGTCTTTGTTTGTGCGAAACTAAACTAAAAATTTGACCGCACCGTTTGCAATTTGGGGCTTGGGGGGTTGTTTTATGAAATAGCCAACGTATAGCTGGCCTGGAAGTTCTACTTTATTAACAATCGTAAATCAGCTCACACTAAAATTTAATAACTGTGCTCGGTATGATTCTTGTAACCATTCTGGTCTCATTTACAGCATGACCATTTCCACTAATGGAGCTAACGGTCACAAGGACCATGCGAAAATAAAAGGGGAAAAACAGTTTGTTGTGCTTATCAGCTCCGCGAGCTCGGAAAAAAGGATAAATGTATTACACGAAGACGCCTCAAGCGACCCCACCCATTTCAGATTAAGGCGTTTGTCTCCTAGCAAAAGTTGCATCCGTGTGACGTGAGCTATATACTCATTGAATTTTTTTTTTGTCTATACTTCCTAAACAAATGATTCCGAGTGTAAGGGTCGCAAAGCAGGGTACGCCCCCGTCGTTTGTTTTCCATCATCATTACGCGTTGGAATGCCTCGCCCCCGCAAGGGCACATCCTTGGACCACCCCTGTCTCCACCTTGAAAGCACTTCCTTACATTAATACCAAGCGACTTTTAAGTTGTTTGTTGTGACCATTTGCGGACTTACCATATGGCACTCAAGCTGATGAGATTTAACCCAAGTGCAGAAAGAGTAAATAAGTACAAATGACACTAAGCCTAAAGAGACAAAGGAAAGAAACCGTGTCGATTTGGCTGATGTAGCGGCTAATTGGGCAATGGCAAATGTGAAAAATATGAATGAGAAAATTGATTCACAGTCCTATGAAAGTTGTGATATCCACCCAAAACCAAAACTGTATAAGAGAAGCCGCCAAGTTTCCAAAAAGGGTCGGCTTCTGAAAGTAGTGATATCATTCTACCAGGGAAAGGCCGCCAAAGTTAATCCTATTAGTCAAGTTAATCTCACCGAATTATGTTTTGGACGTTAAATGAAAACTAGAAGATTGCTACCGCGAGTAGCAGTCTTCTAGTTTTCATTTAACTTTCGAACTGTTAGTCGGCGCGACTAACTTGGATAATAGGATTAAGCTTGGAGGCCTTTCCCTGGTTGAATGATATCACTACTTTCAAAGGCCGACCCTTTTTTGGAAAGTTGGTACTTCTCTTATACCAGTTTTGGTTTTGGGTGGATACAAATGACACTAAGCCTAAAAATATAAAAGAAAGAAACTTGAGAAAATAAAAAAATAAATAGGTGTCTTCCTATTTTGCAGAATCCATTTTCGAAGAATCCAATTTTGTAGAAAAAACTAATGTCTATTTTCGTATGAATAAATTTTGAAGTCAGTATTCTACGAAAATGGATTAATCGAAAATGGAATTCCAAACTTGCAAAAAGTATGTTCATTTTCCAAAATCAAATTTGCAGAAGGAAAATAGGACCTGCTAACCCTTGAAGACTGCATTGAACACGACCTAGCTTATTTTTCTGTACCTTTAGAAATTCTAATTTCTTACTGTTTTCATGAATGATGAGTTCAATTGTTAGGAAAGATAGGGGACTCCGGTTTGAACGCAGTGTCCGCGTTTCACGGTTACTTGGGTCATGCTCTTTAGAATTACAGAAATCGCGATGTATACTTCCGGTGTATACTTCCGGGCTACTTCCGGACGCCCATCCAGTAACATGGTGTATCATTTGGTATGTTTTATATTTTGAAAAAAATTAAAAAAGTTTTAGGCCTTGAGCATGCCTGAATGGTTTGTTTTTATAGACTTTGTGACTCGGCAGATACTGCCATGAATTTTTAAAATGTTTTAGTGTTTATTTTTACCTGAAGACGGGAGGTTGTCCTCCCGAAACGTAGTGTAGCTATTTTTGTGCACGATACTGGCTGTTACTCTATCTTATCTTAACTTGTATACGATCACGGGCCGTTGCAGTCGGTGTTTCATACTGGTTAAGCAAACAAACAAAAATTTCCACCACTACCCATCTTAAATGAAGGATTTTTTTTTTTTAATTTTTCATTGATACGGGACTAGCAACACAGGCAGTGTTTTTTCCCCTTTAAACAGGGTCATGTCCAATGCAAGCTTATCAAGAGATAGCATGACATATGTTTTTTTTTTGCAAATTTTATCCTGCAAAAATGGACATAATTTCTGCGAGTTTGAAATTCCATTTTCGAAAAATACTGATTTCAAAATTTTATTTCTGCAAAAATGGAAATTTTTTGAATCTGCACAACTGGCGGTGGCCCACTTATTAGGGAGGGGGAGGGGGGAAGACAAACGTATTACACGAAGATTCTGAAGACACCCGTTTCAGATTAAGGTGCTCGAAGCTGACTGAACATTTGGCCATGACATACTGTTTTGTTTTTTTCTTTTGTTTATTATTAACGTGATTACCCAATGCTGTTTTTTTTTTCTTCTTCTTTTTGCTTGCTTTGTTTAGCTGTATTTTGGTTTGTTTTAGCAAGGTTTGGTGAAATAAGATCTGTTTTAAGGTTAATGTTCGAGCTTCGAAAATTAATAAAAAAAAAACAAATGCAAAGTTTGTAATGTTTAGCTTGCAAGGGCTTACGAGGGCTTATTAAACGTATTACTGATTTCTGTAGGGCAAAACTAGAGGTCTTAGTATTATTATTTCCTGTAATTAAAACACTTAAACTCGACTCTTTTGCCAGGCATTTTGTGAAACCAACATAACGAATGCATCGCACCTTTGAAACACGTGACCCTGATTTGCATACACCTTGCCTCGCGACTTCGTTTCCCAACGGAGCAGGTGGGTCGTTGCGTTTCGGCTGCCATTTCTGTCTCTTTTGAGGGGAGAAATTGGTCGTTTTTATCCGTTTTTGAATTACTGTTTTATGCTTTTAACGTAGGATGACTTAGTGGTTTTGCCATACTTTAATTTTATTGCTAACCTGATGACGAAAATAAAAAATTTAAAATTTTCGAAACGTTGTTTGTATTTTTATGTAAGCACTGCTTGGTTTGCCTTCACATAATCATCATTCCAGAGGTCTTAGTGGCCAGCGTTGCTAATTTGTTCAGCGCCGTTGTCAACCGAGCTGGCCCTCAAATCCCACAACGGAAATGCTCAATTCTAGTATCGTAGATCGTTTTACTGCTCCGTCGTTTGGCTCCAGTATTTATGGGAAACCAAACAATGGAATGAATAATATGGTGAGGAGTGGGGGGGGGGGGGGGGGGACGCAAAATCAGAAACCAGGGCGCTCGTTAGTTAGTGTTGTCCAATGACTAGCGATTCTACCTGTGGCAACAGAATAAAGGATACGGCCTGTTGTTACAACCAAAGTCGGTATCCAGTTACATGTAACGGGCATGTTACACAGAACAGCCAAGATGGCGCCGCATATAAGTAGGGGCCATTCACAAGTGATGTCACACCAATTTGTCCTTTTTAACTCTCCTCCTTAGAACTGTCACTTTGTGCACATTTAAAATGACGCCCCATAAAATGACGCCACATGTGATGACACTATCCCCTTCCCCTCCCCACCCCGACCTTTCGGAACTAAAGAAGAGTGAAATAGTTTGGTAAAACTTCACTCGAGTTTAGACGACTTTTAGGCTGGTTGAAAAAATGGAAAAATTTGCTGGAAATGCATGTTTTTTTTTTATCAAAAATGTTTTACACTGCAAGAAAATAAAAAAGGCTACATCAGAAATAATGCTCGGTAGAAAATAATTATACGATGTTGTAAATTGTGTCCCCCCCCCCATTCCTTGTCCGAAATTATTACACTTCTCGTATCCCACCTCCACCCTCCCCCTCCATTAACGTCATGTGTGACGTCTTTCGTCTATGACCCCCTCAGGCCTATGCGTTCATGTTATTTATTTTTTATTTTTTTATTTTTTTTATTTGTGTTATTCAGTTTAAGAACTATAAATCGAACTATACGAGGGGCCGAGACTCAGTGCCGACCCATTTTGGCGTCTAGTTATTATTGCTAAAACTCAGGCCAACGTCACTACCTCAGTCAGCCTTGCGCCCAAGATGTGTCGCAACAATCTGCATTCTCTCCGAGGACAACATTATAGTCGTCACAATACCAACAACAATTGTCACTGTTGCTATAATATTCCAATCCATGCATTGCCTTGGCAACCAGTTGTACTGCTCGAGCCCTTGGTAAATATTGTCTTGTGCTCCATTCCGATCTCCCAGTTCGACCGACCAGCAACCGATGGTTTTCATCCTGCAATATTTGGTAAATATTAATTAGAATTTATTTCCCCCCCAACCTTCTCTTCTCCCCAATCCTCCCAGCTTAAGTTACGTCATGTCCCCCTAACTTTCATAAATTTCATCCCCCATCACATTAAGATCAGGAAGGAGGATCTCTGTATAAAAGTCGGGCGACCATTCTACTGTCCATCTGTAAACATCCTGAACCATAAAACTTTCATCCGTCACAAAGGCAATCCGACTCGATCGTTTTCACTTTTTTCACGTCAATTTACACCTGCCATCGCCATTTTACCAAGTCCAAAGATCCGTCTCTCCAACTTATCTATCTCTAAAAACACCTCAGCACTAAACCAGCACTCCTAGTATCTGAAATGATCTTAATACCAAGATGGGTGGAAGAAAGATGAGGATCAACAAATACCCGTCGCATCAGCATCGAGGCACGCATTTGGTCAAAAGGCTTTCTCATCTTCTTTCTCCTTGCTTCCTTGAAAGCCAACTTCGAATCTTCGTGAGCCACGAATTTCTTATCAGAACAGGAACTTCTCTTAAGACACGCTTCAAAAGACTTAAGAAAGATGCAATAAAGGTGGGGAACGCCCGCCTGCTTGCCCAATGCCAGAATAACTTGAGCTTAAGCCTGAGTGAAAGTTGCAAGGGAATTGTCTTGTCGTTTGACCATCAGCTTTCAGATTTTTTTTTATTCTGTTTCCTCTTGCTGAAATAGAGACTATAAACGATTGTGGCGTGATGTTTAGCGATTTAACACCGAGGTGATCATTTCATGTGTCCACGGATCGCAGATACACATCTTTGTAAACAAATTCTGTGTAACCATTTCAATATTGCTGATCAGTGGTGACTAAAAATATGGTTGAGAATGAAATAAATACACATGGAGAACTAAGCGAAGTTAAAAAGGCATATAATATTTCGAAGAGTTGTCTTCATTTTCAAAGCTAAAATTGTTAAAAAAAAAAGGCACATGGCTAGTGTTGTATCCTGTCCTTTTTAACAGTTTTACCTTTAAACAAGCGGCTATAGCGACTGCCTAGTCGCACCGGTCTTCTGTACAGTTCCTCCACTTCCAATGTTGAGGCGCACACCTCTATCACGCACTACAACAGCTATCTGTATTATACTAATCTAAAAGCAGTAGCCATCACAATTGCCGGTTAAAAAATGTGTTAGCATTTAGGCCTGTTTTACATTTTAGGCGTAATTGTCAGCTTTTAGGCCTAATTTTAACCAGCAGTTTTAATTTCGGAAGTAGCAGCTAACGGAGATATGGATTATATAGTAAGCCTATTCATTTTTGCAACACGGTGCGCATTCAGGCACACAGTTACAGTGTTACAACGTAACGCGCAACGTAGCCTATATAGATCAGTGGTAGTAGGGAAGTGACGAGAGAGACGCTGTTGATGAAACCAACAGCAACTCGTAGAAACTTGACGTTGCCATGGTAACATGATTTTAGGCCTAATTTACATTTTTAGGCCTAATTTAAAAAATGCAGTTGTAATTTCTTAAGTAGATGATAGGCCTAACGGAGAATTTGGTTCGACGGTAAGCCTATTCATTCATGCAACAATGCGACGAGACTATTTAAACGAAGCTAAAATCCATTTGTTTTATTGAGGATATTAATTTAGGATTTTAATTCGACGATCAAATGTTATTATTTAATTTAGTTACGTCGAAGAAGTCTTAGCTATGAGGAAGTAACGATGTTTTAATTTGCCATGGTATTTAACTAACTTCTCACACCGAATCTAACGTTGTAAACAATGGTCATCAATATCTGGTATACCGTTGCGAAGTTGAAAAAAGGGACGGACGGGCGGACGGACAAAGTCGTTGCAATAGTCTTCTCAGCCGGTACGGCTGTACAGAAGACTAAAATGAAGACAAGTATTGACTCTTCGAAATATTAGATGCCTTTTTAACTTCGTTTAATGCGTTAGTGATATATGTGTTTTTGGAGCAGAACTCCTGTATGATCACACTCCATGATCACTCGAAAGCCACAAGGACTAGCCAAACCACACCTTGCATGCAGTAGCACAGGGTCCGGATAAGGTCTAACAAAATAAAAATCCAGAATCAGACATGGGGTTGAAGAACCATCAGGGTGACAAAATGGACCAATAGCCAAGAACCACGAATCAAACAATAACGAGGTCGTAGTTTGTTTATGAAGTCGTAGTGTTTTCATGCAAAGTTTATTTTTGCAGGAGTGAACGTTTCTTTCTTTCTGATTAGTTGTCCTTGTCAAACATGAACAGTTTTCAGTTAAAAGAGGGATTGTTGATGATAAAGAGGCGCACTCACTAGCAGACATGTGTCTGTTAACTGTAAGCAACCAAAAGCATATTTTATAAGGCTGCGCTGAACGCGATTACCGAGCCCGATCCTTACCGATATTAGCAATAACGGTAGAAATTGGGATCGGTAGATAAAACCCATATAAATCGGTAATACACCAAATTGACAACCAAATAGGCATTTTCACTTCTCATCAACCGAATTTGACGTTTGAATACACCATTTTGAAGGTTTTTCTTCATCAGTTTTCCAATGGTCCAAACCCCAAGCAGATCTCTCGTGATGTTTAGAAATTACAAGGCAAAATATTAAATTTTACTGGGGGTTTTATGATTTAAAATGATTTTAGCATATGCAATATTATTTTAAACCAATATTTTTTAAAAATAATTATGCGCATTTAGGCCTCTGCAATGCTTTCAAGAGTCATTTTTTGTATAAAGACATACGTCAGTATTACAGTTTTGGTTAGTTGGGAACTGGGATCGGTTATCGGTATTTGGTATCAGTAATCTGGATTGGGATTTGGTATCGGCCAGTTTGGTTTAATGATCGGCTCTGGCAGAAAAACTGTAAGTTAAAAGCTGAGTGTCCACCTTTCATAGAGAGAAAGATGCATCAATAATGTATTCGTGGCACTGACTAGATAATTTCCTTGTTGGACTTTCCTTGGTTGAACGATATCACTACTTTCGAAGGCCGACCCTTTTTGGAAATTTAACAGTTTCCTTTTACCAGTTTTGGTTTTGGGTGGATTACAAACAGCTACGTCACATGCTCATTTCACGGAATGGTTGAGCATTCTGAATTTGAAAATTGTTGTTTGGAAGAGGGTAGGGGAAAACCCAGCCAAACAGCAAAGAAAGTGCAGCCCGCTCCATTATGTCGACAGTGGAAGAGACGACGGCCCTAGTACTGCTTTTATCATGCTCTTATACTGCTCATTTGGAGGAAAAGAAGTACCAATTCTAATTTTGTGTCAATGTTTGCTCCTTAAAAAAGCTAATTGGGATTTTAACTTACTGGCGCAAAATTTGGGTTTTTGATGGTATCCATGGATGGATGTGTAATCATTATTGTACAAGTCTATGTGACATGTCTAATTCATAACGTACACTGAAAAAATAAAGAAAAGGGATGAAACGGAAAAATTCCTTAAACCATTCCCCCACACTATTTTGGACGTCAGCCTACGAAAAATTTGACAACATTTTCGCATGCTTTGCAGAATGTAGCAAAACAGTGTCACGTAAAAAGTCAATATTCAATATGGCCATAGTGAGGATTGGCCATGATTTGCCAACATGAGGATTCGCCATGATTAGGGAAAAAAATAACAAAGTCCTTTGCAAATACGAATGTCAGATAGTGTGAGAGACTACTATACTATCCGCCAGGAAAGAAGACTTTCCTTATATGGTCATTTTATGACTACTAATCTTTCATGGAAAAAAGTGCGCCCTGCCTCTATACTCTATAACTGCGTCGTCGTGGCAACGCTATTAGACCAACAACAATGGCGTCGCTTTCCGATCAAGTTCGTGTCAACAAGAAAGAGTAAACTTTCCACAGTCAAGCTAGGGATGTGATTTGGAACGTTTTTCAGTATTTCACGAGTCAAGGAGAATCTATTTCTGTTTGTATTACTAAGAATTACTTGTATGTCAAATTTCAAGCTTTTTGCTCGATGTGCATGATTAGCCCAAATTATGGCCCTAGCAGCTTTAGTTTATGAGCACACGTTGGATGCTTAGCCATGGCGGATATCTGCAAGGTAAACGACGCAGCCGGCATGCACAATGCATACCCCTGTTTTGAAAAGCGTTGGACTTCTTTCTTGGCGGAGACTATAGCCTAAAGCTGGCCGCACACTAAATTCGACGTTTAGGGTGGCCGCACACCAAAGCCGACAAAACGTCGTTGGAAGACGAAACGTCTCATCCGGTGTGTGGCGCTCAACTCATTCCTATGGTTTTGGAGACGTCTGCAGCATGCTGAGAGAGGATTCGACAAAATGTCCTGTCGTGAGACGTTTTGTCGATTTTTGTGGGCGGCTACCCTTACTCGCATGACGAACCATTTTGTCGTAACCTGTCTCAACGTGCTGTAGACGTCTCCAATGAGCTGAACGCCACACACCAGATGTGACACTGTCGCGATTTTCTTTAGGCGTATTTAGGCGTCTCACGACAACAAAACGAAGCTCCTTCTAGTTACGTCTGTGGGGGGGGGGGGGGTCCCACAAAAGCGGAGGTTAGTCTCGCAACGTTTCGTCGCGATACATTTGTCTAACTTGGTGTGCGGCCACCCCTTATGCAATGAGTTGAGCAATGAGTTGAGCACCACACACCGGATGAGACACTGTCGCGAATCGTATTTAGACATCTCACGACAACAAAGCGAACCACCTTCTAGTTACGTCTGGTGGAGTCTCTCCACCAGATGTGACGTATTGTCTCTCAACGTTTCGTCGCGATACATTTGTCTCGCAACGAGAGGTGGCAAGATAAAACTTCGTGAAACGTCGCATCTAGTGGAGAGACCCCCATCAGACGAAACTAAGAGTGGCCGCACACCAAAGATCGACAAAACGTCGCACAAACAGGACATTTCGTCCAAACTTGTCTCAGCATGCTTGCAGACGTCTCCAAACCCGTAGGAATGAGCTGAGCGCCACACACACTGGATGCGACGTTTTCGCGAGACGTCTTTATGGCGTCTCACGACAACAAAGCGAAGCTCCTTCTAGTTTCGCGTGACGGGGTCTCTCCACCAGAAGCGACGTCTCGCGACGTTTCGTCTTTCAACGACGTTTTGTCGATTTTGGTGTGTGGCCGCCCTAAGGTCGTGAGACGCCCAAGGCTGGCCGCACACCAAATTAGACAAATGTCTCGCGACGAAAGGTTGCAAGACAAAACGTCGCATCTGGTGAAGAAACCCCCCCAACAGAGGAAACTAGCAGGAGCTTCGCTTCGTTGTCGTGATACGCCTAAAGACGTCTCGCGACAATGTCGCATCGGGTGTGTGTCGCTCAGCTCGTTACTATGGTTTGGAGACGTCTGCAGCACGTTGCGACAGGTTACGACAAAATGTTCTGTCGTGCGACTAAATGGCTAATTTGGTGTGCACCAGCCTAACGAGGGCCCCCACAACGGGGGGGTCAGGTGGACCCGGTCAGGTGGACCCGCTGTACCCAG
Organism: Lithobius niger; assembly: GCA_023313725.1. Taxonomy (NCBI): domain Eukaryota; kingdom Metazoa; phylum Arthropoda; class Chilopoda; order Lithobiomorpha; family Lithobiidae; genus Lithobius; species Lithobius niger. The sequence continues at coordinate 193,043 of JAHWFP010052780.1, read as the reverse complement.
TCCCAGTCACTCAAGGGGCCCGCACAGCCTAAAAAAATTTTTACCGCAATTGTGGGTTTTGATGACTATGAGTAATTTGTTCGATTTGTGCCTATTGTGGATTTTTTTTTATACTCCCAACAAACAATAAAGGCAACGAGCGTGGAGTAGGAGCACTGTAGTGCGAGCACGTATATAAGCAGCCCGCCAACTCGAAGCACAATAAGCCAACGAATATTATAACACAGTGTAACCTTTTTACGATTTCAGTCGGGGGAGGAGGGGCCCTCTATAGTAGTTTGTCCCCAGGCTTGGAGTGGACGTAGTGCCATTATGCCAATGGCACAGGTGCCCTTTGACTACCAAACTTTCGACGCCCCTGTGGTTTTGGATTCCCTGTCCACTGATGACCTTTATTTTCAGACACAAATTCCCTTCTCTCATCTCCCTCCCTTTACTTACATTTTTAACGCATTTTTAAAACTCCCCCCCCCCCCTCCCCCAACGAACGTACTGCAAAATTTACTAAAATAGCATAACTTGAAATGTGTGTTAAATAATTCGCTCCGATGCCAGAAATGACGACAGAATACGAAAATAAGCAAAACCACTTGAGCTCGACCCCGGACTTTGCTTCTGGTTGGGGTGTTAAGAGTGCTTCCCAAAACCCCTAGACGGATGAAGGCACCGTAACTTTACCAGAGTTTCCTGTAAAACGCATGGCGCCCCTCCCCGGTCATTCAATGAATGGCACAGGCGCCCTTTCCTACCCAGTCCGACTCTTTTTGTCCCAGGCCCATAACTTTGATGTGGGGGCCCTGAGCCTAACCTTCGTGAAGAGCTTTGAGATTATTTTAACCAATTCTGGCATATCTTTCGCACTGGCGCAGATATTGGGTTGCTGGAATTGAGAAAATGAAGGCGCACCCAAGGTTGGGAGGCCATCGAGGCCAGACCAGGATTACTGACAGAAACTGCTGGGTGTCCCACTTAAAAAAACCGATTTAAAAAAAATCAGAAATGTTGTAGTTATAATGGCTTCTGAGATATGATTTTTTTAAATCGGTTTTATCAAGTGGGACGTGAATTTGAATTGGTAATGTTTTACCAATAAAAATCATGAATCAGATTCATGACATTTGCAAAATCATAAAGAAAAAAATCCTATTAGCCTCTCGTTACTTGCATGCGCTCAGCGCTAAATGATTGTCAGCTGTCCGTGAAATCACGTGTCGAAAAGTTAAAGGAATGCAAAAAAATATATACATTTCCCGTCCGTAATCACATGCTAAATAATATGAAATGAAAACAAGAACGCAGAGCCCAACAGCACATGCGGTAAAACAATAAAAACTTATATTTCGGCACTATACATATTAAAAACTCACAGTGCCTTCATCATAGTGACAGACAATGTAAAAAAGTAAAAGGTAAAAAAAGTCAAAAACAGGTCACATCATGGTTTCCTCAAAATCCACCATTTGATTTCCTAATTCATAGGCTGTAGTTGGCTTTAGATTGGAAATATAAGCCACATTAGAGAGACCTAATGAGAGACCGAATGGTAGATTTCGAGCAAACCATGATGTGAGGTGTTTTTAAAAAAATTTTTTCATTTTACTTTTTTCATTTTTAGTCACTCTGATTAAGGTACTGCGAGTTTTTAATATGTACAGTACCGAAATATGAGTTTATTGTTTTACCGCATGTGCTATTGATTTATGTGTAAGTTCTTGTTTACTACGCCCTGCACACACTCCCATTCATGCTATGAAATGGTTGTTTCACAATGTAAACGGAATTTTATTTTGGTATTTCTGCTCTGGATTCAAACTACGACTTTAAATTATTAACGTCGTTTGAATCCAAAGCAGATAGATAATACCACAATAAAATTTAGGAAAAAAATTGTATTCGACAGTGGGCTTCCAAGACCTTAGGATCTTACGGCCCTGATTAAGGTCGGAGGATTCTGTGTTCTGATCTCTGGTTTTCCCATCCTATATTCGACTTCTTCCGTCTTCCAGAAAGCCGGTACTGGTTCTAAATTGAACCGATTCGTCTAAAAGAGCGTTAATTTGCTTCAGGTGACTTAAGGCTCAAATAAATCATTAAAATCCAATCCACGCAATGCTGCCTCTTACATATCTAATGCTACTACGTTCAATGTCAGTGTACTGTTCCTGTAAACAACACGCATGCTAATTTACACAGGTGCTTGCTCCAAGTTTTGTTTTACTGAACCCATGGCCAAGTCCATATAGGTGTAGACGTAGGCAGAGAGTATACTTCAACATCGAGTCAACGGCCATTCTGTGCTGCCGTCCTGCCCACAAGCGATACAAGATGGCGGTCTGTCCAGTCATCTTCTTTGGTATACAGAACGGATGCTGTGTCGGATATACAGAAGAAGAAGAAGAACGAGTACGAACGCGCGTGCCTTCTTTGCCGCCGGGGCTTCGAGTTGACCGTGAATAAAAGGCAACGCTGCCCTTCGCTGCTTCCCCAATGAGTTCGTTCACTTTCGTATTTTGCTGCTTTTTCTCCAAGCCACTCAACCAGATCATCATTTGCCAATACTAGCTAGACTAGACAAGAAATCACCAAACCAAATCGCCATTACTGTTTGGGGCAGAGTTGCTCCGTTCAGTGCTGCCCGTAAGGCGCGCTTGTCAAACGTGGTGCATTCTGGGTTGCCAAGTGAACAGCGATGCGATGACAATTCATCGAATAAAATTTGCATAAAGGGATATGCTATCACCGATTGAAAGTCTGCGGAATCTAGCAACATCCAGCGCTATCTAGTACTCCCTAGCACTTGCTAGCTTGCATCAAATACATGTCTGAGCACTTTTACTATCTTTATCTTGTAGATAGTGTGTACATCTTTATCTTGTAGCGTAATTAAAGGCATATACCTCCCAGCGCCATTTTTCTCGATCCTCCACATCAAGTACGGCCCCAAAGGTCTATTTCCTTACCGTTAGTCTTTCCCTTGCTAAAAATCCTTTTTTAAATGTGGCGTCTAGGAGATTTTCTGTTGAATATAATGGAACTTTATTTACTAACGACCCGTCACTAAATGATACATTGCGCGCGTACAATAATCATGACGTTTCATCTCCGTGTGTACATCTACTAATTTTCTAATAATTACCATGAGATCTAAAATCTAATAGACTAATGCGGTAAAAATTTAAATTAATTATTCCAATAGATCGCCGAAGCAAAATTATAAGACACTAGCCTAGAAAATTATAAATTATGATTTTAAAATAGGAGAATCATTCCGGTTTGTAACGACACAATCAATGGGTTCACGCTGGCTAGACTATTAGGCTCAATGCCAATTGAGACAGTAGCTACGTTTTCGTTGCGAGGAACGAAGCTACCGTCTCAGTTGACCTTAGCTGTGATAAATACGCGAATGTGATCGTCGCGTGGGTGTTGTGAGGCAGGCAGAAGGTTATAAGGCAGGCGGTATGTTGCTTTAACGGGAGCTGCCGCAGTATGCTGTGAAACATCTATACATATATTTCGCTTTTAGTAGCAGACTAAATGATGATGATGAGGGATTATGACGTCCGGCCAGAAGCGAGCAAGGGAGCAGCCTTAGTATTCCAGCGCAAGGAGAGGGGGGGGGAGGCAGGTTCGATGGAGGGCGTGAGGAGGGTGGCTGTTTGCTAGAACGGCGTATATTACACCGGGGTCATCTATTGTCAAATGAACAGCGATGGTGCCATCTAGCGGTAGTGATATTGTTAACCTTTACAGCTTGCTCCCAAGTGTACGAGGACTCACCGAATTTCCACCAATAATTAAGGAGGCTCGTGGCTTGTTTGTTGTGCATTCCTTCGTTTGATGCAAGCAAATGATAAATAGCGATGTTGCCACATTCTGCAGGCTTTCAGTCGGTGATAGTGCCACTTAACGTTTTTTTGATAGAAAAAAGCGGTAAATAACGTTGATATTTGCCTAATTACTATAACTAGTCAAAGTAATTAGGGGAAGAGTCACCACATTTTTAATTACTATACATCAAACGTTAAATGAAATACTTGAAAGCTGAATAGCGCGTATTATTCGAACTCGTTTATTTTACCTTGGAATTGTCACTCGGTGTCCTTAAAGCAACATACCGCCTGCCTTATAACCGTCCGCCTGCCTCACAACACCCACGCGACGATCACATCCGCGTATTTACCACAGCTAAGGTCAACTGAGACGGTAGCTTCGTTCCTCGCAGTGAAAAGCATAGCTACTGTCTCAATTGGCATTGCGCCTAATAGTCCAGCCATCGTGAACCCATTGATCGTGTCGTCAAAAACCGGAATGATTCTTGTATTTTAAAATCACAATTTATAATTTTCTAGACTAGTGTCTTGTAATTTTGCTTCGGCGATCTATTGGAAAAATTAATTTTAATTTTTACCGTATTAGTCTATTAGATTGTAGATCTCATGGTAATTATTAGAAAATTAGTAGATGTACACACAGAGATGAAACGTCATGATTATTGTACGCGCGCATTGCATCATTTAGTGACGGGTCGTTCTTAAATATAGTTAACCTTATTCAACAGAAAATCTCCTAGACGCCTCATTTTAAAACGGTTTTTTAGCAAGGGAAAGACTAACAGTTCAGTAAATAGACCTTTGGGGCCGTACTTGATGTGGAGGATAGAGAAAAATGGCGCTGGGAGGTATATCCCTTTAACAAGTTTTTTTGTGGAGATAGCTACACTAACGAGGAAAACTCCGTATTTACGCGTGTCTCCAACTCTGTCTTCGCGGGTGGCGCGTGTAAAGGCCCAGACCTTCTCAGAACAGCAACCATCGAGCAGACGTTCTGAGCAGCCACCACCAGCCATTTTAGCACAAAACCGCACGAACTCCCTCTTTCCTGGAACTGCCCGTAGCTGACAACTACCAATTATTATTAACATTCGGCAGTAAAAGCGAACGTAAAAGGCTTGACAAACTATCAAAAATTGCCCCCCTTTAAAAACGGGACCTCCTTCCTCCGTTTGTACATAGGATGAGTCCATTGCCCGTCCGAGTGGGTTGGAGGGGTGGGTCCGAGTGGGTGTCACCGTGAGTTTTATTCCTTCACTTTCCGTTGTTCTGTTCCCGCCCTTTTTATTCCTTTCTTGGGACGCGGATGGGCTGGAAAGGCGCCAGACGTTCAGACCCGCGTGGGATGGCAACTCCAAACCTGTCTTAAAACTTGTCGGAAGAAGTGGAAACTCAAGAGATACATGAGAGCAGACATGGAGAAATAGGAGAGTAAATCATAAAACTTCATTTTTGTAATGATGTAACGCACAGGGGCATGACTAGAGAGTACTTACTATACATAAAATGAAAGGGGTGGAACCAACCAGAATTCATATCGTAGAATAATCCGGTTTTTTTTTTCAATCTCGGAATTATAATCACTGGAACTCGCGCAGAATGTCTTTATTGTTAACATGTCTCACGTTCTAAGACGTTATTTGCACCACTAGGTTTGTCCAGAGCAATCTGAGAACCTTCTAAGCTTTCGATACCCCAATCGACTTCCGGTAATGGCTGGAGCTTTTACCTCGATGTTAAAGTGGCACTATCACCGATTGAAAAGCGAACGGAAATACCATGGTGCCATCTAGTGGCAGTGACAGTGGCACCTAGAGGCAGTAACAGTGGCAGCTGTTAGGGCCCGTTTATGCTAGAAGCTAGAATTTATCTGAAATTCCAACATGGCGGCGGTTTTAGCTCTGCGAGCTCACAACAAAACAAGTCAGTCAATTTTTGAGTTTAGAATCGATTGGAAAATTATTTCGCCAGGAGGAATTCTTCATTTTGCTGTCACGAATTATAAGACTGCAAGTATTGCTCAAATGATGTAGGGGTTTAGCTAATGCAAGAAGCGTTGTTGCCTTGGCAACAACACCTTTGCCATCGAGATTAAATTCTAGCTGCGAGAATGCAAGCGCGAGTTGTTGCGTAAACGCGCCCTTACCCTTTACAGCTTGCTTCCAGGTACACGAAGACGTACCAAATTTTCACTTAATAGTTAAGGAGGTCGTGGCTTGTTTGTGTCCTTAAAAGAAATGCCGTTCTGCATTCTTTTGCTTGTGCAAGCAAGTGCTAGATTGTACTAGATAGCGCTAGATGTTGCCAGATTCCGCCTACTTTCAATCGGTGATAGTGCAACTTTAAAACGCTTCTCAGGTCGCTCTGGATGACGTCCGAGTACAAACGTGACTTCGAACGTGACTTCGAACGTGAGACAGGTTATCAATAAAGACTGAAGTGCGAGTTCCATTGCTGATGATAGCGCATAAGCGTAAAATTTATTAACGGTTATATGCTCGACGATGTGACTTCTGGCTGATTTTACGTATAGACTCTGTATGCATGCAACGCACGAGCGATGGACGACAAGCCCCTGTGATGTAACCTAGGCTACTTGAAGCCACACAGTAATGGCGAACTGTCGTTGCCATGGTAATTCAGCGAGCAAGTTACTGCACTGTCGCGTTGTGTAGGGGCGGGTTTAAACGCATCTGCAATTTTCTCTCTCACTAGGTTTTGCTTGGTTAATACCGACTAAATCTGTTGGCTGCTTCTCGCCTTTACCGGAGAATGCGGCTTTCGAATTGTTTATACGTATAGTAACTGTGGGAATTACCATTCAATTTCACGGTCTCAGTCCCCCTTTAACAATGGAACACGACGATATTGCAACAATGGTTTAGGCCTAAGATGCAAAAGGAGGAGTGATATCGGGTATCACGCCTGCTCTTGGAAATCACGCCTGGATATGAATAATTAAGAACATCACTTTTTCTCATGTTAAAAAGGACGTTACAGTCTTAATTAAAATTAAGAACCGCACCGTGAATAGCTTGTTTTGCTTAAGCAAGAAAAAATGCTTTCGTGTTTCTGAGTATTATTTACTTGTAGCACGAAAACATGACACTGAACTGTAAAGGTTATTTACGATTCAGTACCGTGGAAACTCAACGCCGGATAGCCCCTATACAAACAACTTCTAAAAAAAAATTTAAGAGTAGTTGTGTGAAGGGGCTGCTCGTCGTTGAGCTTCCGCGTTATAAACGGTGATGGGGTACTTCGGAATGGAGTTTCAATCAATAAACAAGAGCACAGAACCCTTCACGAAGCAAGGAATAAAGGGTTTAAAGGGTTTAACGAGCGTTAACCACTCCTGGTCATGTGCCCGAAGCCCTAAGGCCCTATGCAACTCAGCTCACAACAAAAGGAATAACAACGTTGTCAACAATGGCATCTTTGTCGCATTGTCGACCTTTCTGAGCAAAGGAACGTCAGCACGATTCATCCTTTGTTCTGTGAGTGCTATACTATTGTTGTCGCACTAAGATCGTGAATTTGGGTGATAAATAGGTTATCTGCCACTTTCCTCAGAGAGATACAACAATGGCTCGGCCCTGCGGGCCTCGACATTGTTATATCTTACTCCTCGGAAAGGTGGCTGATAACCTATACTAATATTTCAGCTTCCCTGTCATTTCTTTCCCCAACCAGGCTTCCTCAGACTTCCTCCTTTAACTCTTACTACTTAAGATCGATTCCCGACCACCCTTGACTATTTTAATTTGACTGAAGTGACCAACAATTGATACTTCATTGTTGTAAAATGGAGATGTATTTTCTTGCTCGGTGTAATAATGACCAAGTCTTCGGCCGAAGTGACTGACTTATTGTCAGCTATCCATTGTCACCACCCTTGCATGTTGTTCGCCTTAGCCTACCTCTGTTGAGTGTACTTCTTTCTTTCTCCTTTTGTTGTGAGCTGAGAGGCCGAATTACACCTATTTCTACCGACTTAACGTCACTAACCTTTTTACCACGAAACTCCCTCTTTCGTATCACTACCATCACTTCGCTACTTCAAAGGGTTTCAAAGGGTTTAACGAGCGTTGACCACTCCTGGTCATCTGCCCGAAGCCCTAAGGCCCTATGCCTTCGCTACTGAATGTTACCCAATAATGACGAATACTGTGTTAGCTTTTAGCCTTGTTATTACAAATGGCTGGTTCGTTCTAGCTTGTTCAGGTTTGTTCTGGTTTACGCTAAGATTTGGTTATGTATCTTAGAATTAGGGAAGGGCGCATGGCTTCGGGCCGGGGCCCTAATAAAATTATTACTAGCCTCGCAATTAAGGCCTACGCACATGACTTATAATTCCTGTGGATTCCAGTCTCGGTTTATTGGACGGTAGCCAAACGTCCCTTTTACAAAGTGTCCGTTTGCCTCATCACGAAATGAAGTGTTGTCATAATCCTTCTGAACCCGAGATACCTTGAAGTAGGTGCGAATTACACCTTGTTGTTAGTTTAAACTTAGTTCGTCTCCCTTCAACAATATTGTACGAGATACGTAAGCGGGAGTGACGTAGGCGGTAGTGACGCAACGAAGACCAGAATAAATAATTAATGAACCTACACATGGTTTCAAGTTATTTTCGTGTCTAGCACCTTTTGGGACTTAAAGCGAGTTTGATCTGCCGAGCGGACCTCATCAATAGCGTATCTACGAGCTGCCTTGAAGGGCTATGTTCTTTGGGCATTTCAGCCCTAGGTCCGTTTAGGACCTTACCACGCTCTGCCCAAATTCATTGAAAATCGTAGCAAGCAATACAGTTTGTGTGCGCCATTAATGCTTTAAATAAGAGGAAAAGTGCACCACGTTAAATTGCATATTTGTTACGTCACCTCTCCGAAACGTCATCCCTGTCCCACCGATGCCTGTGTCACAATTGTCACAATAAATCAAGCTACTCACCTACCCACCTTTCCGTGAGCGTAGAGTGACGCAATTTATGGATGGCCCCCAACTTTAAGCACCCTCCAGTTGTATAGACCCCACGCTGCGACACTCCTGCATATATCACTCAACACACCAACTTTATGAGACAGCGAACCTTATTTAAAATCGAAAGACGCTGTCAGCCCTGAAAGGCACTGGTGAAATTTCTTCACGTTCTTTTCGCTTACGAATAAAGACGTCGTCCACTTTCGTCGTTCCACTCCATCCGTAGCCTAATTGGAAGCCAGACTATTTTTTTTCTCTACACCAAATTTTACTTTCATGGATTTGCTAGACCCCTCACTCGTCCCACGCGGGTCACCATGTAAGGACATGCACGTCTTGGTGATACAATCTTATGTCCATTATTTTGGTCACGTGACATAAAAGGGGAAAGGGATGCTACGACCATATTTGGGCGTGAGCTCAGACGAGAGGAAGACATTGGGATTGGGATTTGAAGGTGAGAAAGAGAGAGGGTGGGGCTGGATGTAACCAAGGTCTCGTGCAAGGACAGACAATAAAAAATGCATAATACCTTTTAACAGCTTTTCATCTGGTTGGCCAATCGGGGCCCACTACCACCAGTTGAACACTATTGAATTCTGGGTAATTTAAAGCTGGGAGATTTTCTACCAGCGTGGCGAGGGCGAGACGTAATCTACATTTAAATGGTCTTTTTTTTCTGGTTCTTGTTACCTAACAGTTTTAAGAGTCACCAAAACGCCGTGAAAAAAAAAACCGTTTGGTTCTCAGGAGCGAGTGGATCTAAAAAAATTCGTACGGCACCACCCTTTTTATATTCCTATGCTGCAGTAGTAGTCATTGCTGCATCATCCGAATGCTATATACGACCTGTATTTATTTATCCATAACACCATTTAATAGTTGTTTGATAGTTATTAATACATTTAATAGTTATTTAATAATAATATCAATATATAACTTTATTCGTCAAGAAAACGAATGGGTCCATGGATTGGCTTGACAGCTACTGTCACCTGGCCTAAAGTTAAATTACGCAACTAAAAACGAAACATACACTGTGCTTAAGAAAATAAAAAGCAGTATTTACAATAAAAATTAAATGAAGCCGTAAAAAATGGTCGGGCCTAAAGGAACCCCAGTTGTCAAATTTTTCATGGCATGAAATGCAACCTTTTATCATAAAAAGAAAACTGGACGAACCATAACCAGGGATAGCAAAATGTTTCCTTATTAAAAAAAAAAAAGAAAAAAGATACATATAGAGTAAAATAAAAGAAGCATGGACAGTAAAAAAGATATAATGTATTTAAAATCAATAACGTTTCAAAAACTTTGATAGGTCAACCATTTTTCTGAAAACAGGCACAGAACAGGCATTAACCAAATGTGATGGGAGAGAGTTCCATACTTCAACTACTCGCTGTCCGAAGAAAAACCTCCGACATTCCAATCGGACGTTTTTGGAAGTTTTTGACAATTTTCGTACTTCCCATTAACGCAGAATTACTAAAAAAAAAAATAAAAAGAGCTTATAAATACCTAGACGTAAGAGTTTCCAAGTTTAACTCATGGATTCGTATTACACCGTTTACACAACGCCGTCTGGGAGAAAATTTGCCGGTTTCGTGGCTTCAGGTCACTTGCGATACGACATCACAGGAATTCTTATTTTACAACGCAACGTAAGAGGCGTCACTTTTCCAGCCCCTGCTATAACTGACGTGGAGCCGGGAGGCGAAACACGCGATTTCTACTGCAGTCGGCCTTGACTTGAAGAAGCTGTATTCTTCTTCGCTTCAAATTCGTTTCAACCCTGTTGCACGCGGAATTTCCGCGTTCCTGGACCAAGGGCGCGTTTACGCAACGACTCTCCTATGTTTTCTCGCAGCTAGAATATAATCGCGGTGGCAAATGTGTCGTTGCCATGATAATAACGTTACCTGCAGTAGCTAAATCCGACATCGTTTTATTAAATGCTTTCAGTCGCATAATCCGTTACAATAAAATGAACAATTCCTCCTGACAAAACAATTCACAATTCGTAAGAACTCACATTATTGACTGTTTCGTTGTGAGCCGGCAGGACTAAAACTGCCGCCATGTTGGATTTGCAGATGATCTAGCTTCTAGTTGCTTAAATGCGACCTAGGACGAGTGATACTTTTTACTCCTTAAATACAGATGCAAACCTATTTACGTTGCCTTTTGGACTTATATGTCAGACTGCCTGAGCGGGGAATCGAATCCACGACCTTTAACCCATCTCGAGCCCATTGGCTTTCCATCCTGTTTAACTTTTCACAGCGTATTTTTAACGTAGGTTGTCCTGTAAAAAGTTACGACTAATCGTTCTACACTTGGTCGCTTGGGGATGCGACCGAGAGCGAGAGATGAAACATGTATACCTTATTCAGACCTCGAAGTGGAAAGAGGCTTAAATAAGAGCTAGTATGCCATGCACATACACTGTGTTCCCAACCAGAATCCCAATTTGTCTATAAATTTGTATTTTTGTATATTTCCCTCTATTTTCGACTCTGAATCTTTTGTAGGCGAGGGGGGGCGCGCCGCGCGAAAAAATTGGAGAAGAATAGAAAGTGGCCTCTTAAAAAAGCGAATGTTTTTCGCTTTACGTTCTGCTTTCACCAACTGGAATGCTGACGTCACACGGAAATTACATTTAACCTTCATCCGTCCGAAAATTGAATATTGTATACAGGCTTGGTCTCCATACTACGAAACTGACAAACATAAAATCGAGAAAGTTCAGAGCACGGTTACTCGTCGGTGCAAACAGTTAAAGCAACTTCCTTATGAAGATCGACTTAAACAGTTGGAGCTCCCTTACTATGCAGGAACGGAGAATAAGAGGTGATCTTATTTTAACATACCAAATCTTAAACAAATCGATTGACTTGCCCAGTGAAACCTTTTTTGAACTCTCCAAGGTCGGTTTTACTCGTGGACATACAAAGAAGCTCAAGAAACCAACTTTCAGAACTGACTTTGGTAAATCATGTTTTACTGTGCGTTCCATCAGTAGGTGGAATGCTTGCCTGAGTCTGTGGTGAATTCCACAACGCTCAGCAGCTGGAAGAGTCGCTACGACAAACTCTACACTGATGTTACAAGCATGTGCTTTTTTTCAGTTTCGCTCCCTTATTGTTATTGTTATTGTTTGTTAACATTTTTAAAACCTAAAAAAACCTAACTTAGATTAGTCCAAAAAAATAAGATCTCGGTTACTTAAAGAGGCACTATCACCGATGAAAGTCTGCAGAATCTAGCAATAGCTAACGCTGTCTATTACTATCTAGCACTTGTTTGCGTCAAGCGAAGCAACTTTGCACAATGGCATTTTGTTTTAACGAAACAAACAAGCCGCGACCGCCATAATTATACAGTGAAAATTTGGTACGTCCTCGTGCACCTTGGAGCATGCTGTAAAGGTTAACAATATCACTGCCGCTAGATGGCGCCACGGTATTCTCGTACAGTTTTCAGTCGGTGATAATGTCACTTTAAGATAAAAAGAAAACAACGTTAGCCGAGATTAGCCTATGGCTTCATTTATTTTCTTAGAGATTTTATCATTTTCATTTTAGTCAGGAGGGATAAGATTATTGAAGCATCGTACGGAACTTACAAAACGATAACGTGTGTTTTATTTTGAAGTAGTCACCTAATTTTGTTCGAACTTTGTCGGACGGTATACTCATTGTTCAAGGCAAAAGGGGCGGTGTGCTACACGTGATTTCATGAAGAGGCGGTATGCCATGCCGTTGCATACCGCCCTACCTTAAGCCCCGTACCTGTTTCAGGGTTCCCAAAAAAATTTTTAAAAATTTCCTTGAGTTTTAGAGGTTTTCCAGAGTAGTTGAGGTCAATTTCCAGGTTATTACCGAAATTTCAGAAATTGTTCTATGCATTTTATCACTTGTGTTTTAGGGCTCACTTAGGGCAAAAGAGTAGCCCGATTTAACACACTTTTAGGTGTCAACGTAAACACACAAGAATGAATTTTATTTTACCGTAATGCCTTAACGAAACATGTTTATTATGCACGTAGCACTAGGCCTAAAAGTCTGGCTTTGCGTTTTCACTGAGTTTTCCAGATTTATTGTGAAAAATCAGATTGAATTCCCCGAGTTTCAAATGTAGTTTAAATTCCCTGAGTTTTCCATGTTTTCCAGGTTCTCCATGTTGGTAGGAACCCTGCATTATCACGGACACTCCTTCGTCGGGCCCAACTGTGTCTCCTTTATACCACTCCTGCTAAAATATATCCTTCAAGTTGTGTTTGTTAACAAGACAACAGCGACTTTCTACGTTTTAACAACAGTTCCTTTGTGTTTCAACTTGCGTGATCATCAGCTGTTACGGCGGAAACGAGGTCACTGTCGGACATTACGGTATACGATGACAAATTGTTTCCTGTAATTTCTACTTAGAACTCAGTAAATAGCCAACAGTTATACTACACCCAAATAAACAAATTACAAACATTTGCATTTGAAGTATAGTAGCAGGTGAACGGACCGCCCAACGCAGCAATAATTAAATATACTTTAAAAAAAATTAAACACACGAAGACACAATGGAATTATCATTGAGGAATGTTAAAGACAATGATTGAGCAGCAATAATTCCAAAAATGGCTGCTAAATTGTCATTTTTTGCAGTTCGCAATGCAGTGGCTTTATCGTGTCTTAGATTTTTATGAGGATTTACTGCCAATTTCGTTTCTTGAAGTTGGTACCGTCTACGTTTGCTTTATACCATGCGCAATGGCTGTTTGCTGTGACTTCACCATGAGTTAGCCAATGACGAACGAGAACAACGGCTGTTTGGACATCTGATTGGACTAGCCCAATCACGTGATGTGCACGTCACAGCAAACAGCCATTGCGCGTGGTATAACTCACTTTTGCAACTTCGGTCAACTTATGTAACTGCTGGAAACTTTATTTTCCCATTTCCCCCTCGTGCGAAATGGTTTTGTTACGTTCACTCAAACCTATGAAATGGTGCAAGTTATTTACGCGTGGGACATTCTAAAATAGTGAGAAGGTACGCTTTTTCAAAAATTCAAGAATGTATAGTATTCCTAATTCTTATTCTTAAAATTAATTTCTTTGAGCCTTAAATCAACCGAAGCAATTTAAGGCTTGTGTGACTGAACCGGCTCAATTTTGAACATTACCAGCCTTTTTTTGAGAGAAGAAATATCTGGGAAAGAGAGGGTTAAACCCGGGGGTTTTGAACCGGGAAAACCTCCGATCATCGTAGGGACAGAAAGATTATCCAGAGCTGGCCAGAATGAGTTCCCGTAGGTGCTGAAGGAGCATGGTAGCCTCTCACGGTACCCTGGTCGGCAGTCCTGGCAGGGACTTTGCCAAGATCTTCTTTCCAGGGGTTCGACCAGATCGGCCATCTTCCAGCAACCAGGCTGAGGTCTGAGCAGCTTTGAGGTTGGTATTTTTAACGTTTACAGGTTTTTGTAGGGTTGGTTCTTTTAATACATAAAAATAAATAGGTAAAGCTTTGTGAGTGGTGCATCTAGAAGGCGGCAGAGGGGGAAGAGGTTTCTCCCCCCCCCCCCCTTTCTCCCCAAGACTCGAAGTTTAAAGTAACTCTGACAATAGCAAACAAAAAGGTTTCGGAAAATACGACAATTGGCTTTTATGACGCTTTGAAACTAGTCTGTTTACAGGGAGCCGGGGAACTTACACGCATCACCTCCCTAGATTCCTTTACGTCACAGAACCCATTTTGAATTTTGTTTTATTTTGCCACCCACCCCCGTAAAAAAAAATTCTAGGTGGGTAACTTACAACAGTTTGTGCCAGATTCAGAACCGAACCAACCGAGCTTAAAGAGGGGGTGCCAGCGTATGACAATTCTCTCCACTCGATCGTGGCTCCATCTTTCAGCAACCAGATAGTTAGAGGTTCCATTGGACACAGAATGAAGGGATTATTCTTAATCTAATCATTTCTCGTTCAGTTTTAAAAGAGGACGTGTTTTATTGGCTGGCAACATGTAAGTCACTATTAGTGATACAGCTTAACATTTTCTTGTTGAAAAAAGGTGTTAATAACGTTGATATTTGCCTATTACTAGCAAGTGACTAGCAGGCTAAATAATTTCACGAAAATAAATTCTTCTATGCGGTTGCATAAAGCTGAAATTTTGCAGATAGCTATCCGTGAAACGTACCTTTTGCTGGTTTGGTGGTTAGGGGAAGAGTAAATTCAAAGTAACCAATCAATATCAATTAAACGCAGAGTTAGGACCCGTTTATGCTACAACTCGCATTCCCATTCTCGCAGGCAGAATTTAATCGTGACGGCAAATGGTTGGAACGCTTAGTTAAAGCAGACATCGTTTGAGTAAATTCTTGCATTCTTATAAACCGCGACAATAAGACAAAGAATTTCTCCTGACCAAACAATTGTCCCAGTGTCTTCTGAACTGCATTATTGACTGTTTTCGTTGCGAGCCGGCGGAACTAAAACCGCCGCCATGTTTGAATTTCAGGTAATTTCTCGCTTCTAGCTGCGAGAATGCAAAGGCGACTCGTGCCTTTACATCATTTTGGTTGGTTGGTGGTTTTTAGGGGATCACGAGCTGGGCTATCTGCCCCACGTCGACGATTGGGACAATTTAGCTGGAGAACTCCAAGCGGAACACCCAGGATCTTTGACATGCCACAATCGACATGAGCACGAGGTACCACAGTGCCGCCCTCGTCCCGAAAATGTTAGGGGGTGGCTGAGGGTAGGATGAAGGGAGAGAGATAACGAATTGAACTGAATTGAATGTATTGCGGACCTCGGGCCCATCAACTACTAAAACAACACAAAACAAATTAAATACTACCTAACCTAAAAGCACCCGTCTGCTTTTAATTTTCAAACCTGGTTATTTGTTTCTTTGCATGAATACTCATTGAAGCATAGTTGAGAGGTAAAAAAAAAAAATACACACACAGTCCGAAAGGAAACACGCTATTATTTTGCCAATTTGGGTGCGGCTATTTTGACTACGGAACCGATAACTGTTGATGCAAAGGGTTAAACTTGTCGTTTCAAGGACGGGCGTTCCCTCTAGCAAGTACTTAAAAAGGAGGTTCAAAGACAATTTAAATTCTGCAAATAACAGCATAACCTTGGATTTTACAATGCCTTGGCGTCAAGATCGTATTGCCCACACAAGAATTTAGCATTCCAGAAGATGCCGTCTTGCAACTTGGATCTACGTCCCTGGTGGAACCACCTGTTTGTTGTAATGTGGTCGAAACAAACGCAGTAGCGAAAACGCAAATATGCGGCATATACAGGATATCAATAATAACATCATATTATTATACAGGGTGATAAGTTAAGTTGTCACCCAGCTTGATAGCTAAAGTACTACTGAACGATATGTTATGAGACCCAGATGATGTGATGAGGTCAAGAGGGCCCACTGGGGTGATTGGACAAGAAATGGATGATCTTGCAAAATTTTATCAAGGTCATCCAACTGCTAACTTCTTAAATATGCATCACACACCATGAGTATAAATTAGGAATATGTAGGGAACAAAGAGACATACAAATGAAAAAAATGGAACGGAAAAATGGAATGGAAAAATGCAGACTTGCAGGACCTATGACGTACGTAAAATGGCTACTTTCGACCCCTAAATGGAAGGCAATGCTTCCCTGCATGACGGAGTGTTTGAATGAAATGCCATTCAGGGGTCAAAAGTAGCCATTTTATAAATCTCCCCTATAAATCTGGGGGAAAAAAACGTTAGAAGGAGGATTAGGGGCATTAGGTGTAGTCAATATGCCGTACGCAAACTCTTTACTTTGACGAGTTAGCTCGAGTGGCACTCTTTTGCCGAGATTTCGAAACTAATTCCTCTCCGGTGTGCGATGTGCGGTGTGCGATTCTACCATAGTTTGATAACCGCGAAAAAAGGATTATTTCGGACCCAGCGAGAAACGAAACGTTGAAGCATTCGTTAAGTTAGGACACAAGCATCTCGCGAGAGGGAAAAACGCTATTGTAAATGCACCCTTAGGACACGTTTATGCAACCACTCGCTTTTGCATTCTTGCAACTAGAAGCTAGAAATCACCTCAGATTCCAACATGGCGGCGGTTTTATGTCTGCTGCCTCGCAACGAAAACAGCAAATAACGTGAGTTCAGAAGTGTTTGGGAAAATTGTTTCGTCATGAAGAATTATTTATATTATTGGCACGGATTATAAGACTGCAAGTATTTACTCAAACGATGTCGGATTCAGCTAATATATTTAGCGTTGTTACCATGGCAATGTCACCTTTGCCATCGCGATTGAGTTCTAGCTGCGAGAATGCAAAGGCGAGTCGTTACGTAAACGCGCTCTTACGGAGCAGTTACGCAACAACTCGCCTTCACCTTCTCGCAGCTAGAAGCTAGGAACCATCCGAAATTCCAACATGGCGGCGGTTTTAGCTCTGCCGGATCGCAACGAAAACAGTCAATATGTGAGTTAAGAAGCCACTTACAAAATCGTTTCATGAGGAGGAATTCTTTATCTTATAGTCACAGATTATAAGACTGCTAGCATTACTTCAAACGTTGTCGAATTTTGCTAATCTAGGTAGCGTTGTTACCATAGTAACGACACATCTGCCATCGCGATTAAATTCTAGTCGCGAGAATGCAAAGGCGAGTCTTTGCATAAACGCACCCTTATGGTACATTTATGTAACAAAACATTCTCGCTCGCCGAAAGCTACTTGCTAGTTTATCGTTATTTATTTTCGATGGGTTTCCGGTTTCCACTTAAAGATACATAAACAATTAAAAGTATTGTAAATAACAACAAGGATAATGAATGAATGTATTTATTGGGGCTAGGACCCGTAGTCATGCGTCCGCTGTAAATGTAATCATATCAAAAACCAAAACTGGTTAAAGGGGCTGCCAAGTTCCGAATGGTTAAGTCCTTCAAAGGAGTGATATCAACACACCAAAACATTCACCAAGTTAATCGCACCGACTAATAGTTCGAAGGCTAAATAAAAACTAGAACATTGTTAAGTATACTTTCAGTATAAATGTTCAAGTTTTCATTTAACGTCCAAAGTATTATTCGGTGCGATGAACTTGGTGAATGTTTTGGTGCTTGGATATCACTCCTTGGAACCATTCGGAACTTGGTGGCCCCTTTTACCAGTTTTAGTTTTTGATATATTAGTCTTTTTTTTTTTTAATTGTGTATTAGACTCAACTTCACTACCGTGCAGATGTGTCATAAAGTGCCACATCAACAAGAAATTGGTTTTCAACACTGTGCTACTACCTTTGCCTAGAAGCCGAACCATTCTCAACTTCGTCACCTCTTTATAGGTTTCTAGTTTTGTTTTGATTTGGTTGTAATTTGTTTTATTTAGATAGTTTTGGTGTGTTGATATCACCCCTTTGAAGGGCTGAACCACTCCCAATTTGGTGGCCTCTTTACCAGTTTTTGGCGTTGTTTATTTTGCTTTGTTTATTTTGCTTCGTTTTTACAGTTTTATTTTTCGTCAATTGGACGTGAATACGATTTCTTTGGTAACGTTGTTTATATTTATCGTGATACACTAGTGTGTGTCTAGGCACGCACGTCAGTTTACACGTTGTCATTGTCCGAACTTCGGTCATCCACTGAGAGACGATGCCGACAGTACTAACAATGGTTATAACAATATTTTCGTACTTACGCGACCTACCACGCCATCTCCGTTACACCCCCCAGGCTTCAAACCGTAAAAGGTACGCAGTTCGTATAGTACTGCACCCATTCGTCCAATTCATAGCTGGAGGCCTTCCCGTTATCTCGGAATCGATGAATAATCACCCTATGGGATTTAACATGGGGATGAGCGGACTAGCTAGCTAGCTAGGTAGTAACACATTTGCAACGTTTTTGTGGGTCAGATTTTGCATCGAAAGCAGCCTAGCTGATATTTCTACAAGAGTTAATTTTTGTCTGGTGGGTCATTGTTCTCGATTATGCCAAACTTTAACCTTTTGTACCGCATTATTATTTTTATCCAAGTACCTGAAATGTGCCCAACTATGCTTCAAGATATTAGACACTGACGCTATGGCGTCGCGCTACAATAGTTTACGACCTCAACAATAATTTTAAACAATGTTACAATATTTTCGTCATTTGTCGCAACTTCCAAATGTTGACTCTTCTCGCATAAAGAAAATCTTGTAGCGGTGACCACGCAGCGTTAATTCAAAATCCAACATAACGCTTATTTTGGGTTTGTCGAATCATAGACAAACCATCGAATGGATGCTGGTATTCAGAAATCCGTCCGCTATCTTGTACTGATGTAGGTATTATTTTCTTATTGACAGAAATCGATACAGTCTCGCCGTGTCTTGATGCTTCGTGTCGCGAGCCGCGAGAAGAGGATGGCCATCTGCTTCATTGCAATATTTATTCGGTACAGACCACTCAAAAACCAACTGCCCCGTAAAATACGAGAAACAACCAGGAAAATTTGCTGTTAACTAAGTAAAAGCTATATGAGTAGGAAAATTTACGCTACGAATTGTTGCATAAACGTGCCTTCAGTGGCGTAACTACAATGAGGTAAAGGAGGCAACCGCCTCCGGGCCTATCTATTTTGGGGGCCCCCCCTCACTTGCCCCAAAATTCCAGAAAAAAATTTATTGCTGTAGTTTCTGTGAAAGTTGCGTCTTGTATGGCAAAAACAACTGTACTTTTTTTTGTGAGGGGGGAGGGCCTCCACTGGGCTCTCGTCTTGTGTGGCAAAAACTGCAGTTTATTTTGGGATGGAGGGGGAAGGGCCTCTCACCTTGTGCGGCAAAACTGTATTTCCATCATTTTTTCATGAGCCGTCCCCTTCCTACCCCCCCCCCTCGGGTCTCGCCTTGTGTGGCAAAGATTGCCTATTGTTTTTATGAATGCGGCCCACTGGAGGGGGGGGGGGGGCAACTGAGTTACCGCCTCCGGGCCCCTATTTTGGAGTTAGGTCCCTGGTGCCCTTAGGGTGTATTTCCACAATGATTTCGCGTTCCATTCTTTGCATTTGAGTCCGCGCTGACGGCTGTGCAGTTCAGTTATTTCGTATAAACCGTTTTGTTTGCGCTTTGAATTATTCAAGCTGTTGTGCTAGAAACACGAATACAGATTTGGCAATGCAAGCTGCTACTTTCATTGTTTATTGGAACGAATGTCTTAAAACACCCGGAGGGGGCCCGAACGGCGCTTTCCTGCAGTGTTATAGGCCTATTTAGCACCTACCCCCACGCATTTGGGAGGGGCTGCCTACAAGCGCACACCTCCACCAAATCGAAGGATTGGCGGTTCCAACCCGCAAACTCGGCCAACGCGCCATCACATCACGGCTGTCATGATTTCATTTCAGCCATTTGCATTTTTTTTTTAAAGTTGGCAACGTTTAGGAGTATCGGTAACTTAAAGGTGGATTGCCACCAAACGGCATCAGCTGCAGCATCTGTAGCCCTTTGCCGTCATCTCGTTCTGTCTAGCCCTAACTTTCGACAGGCGAAGGAACACACAAATGATTTCTTTTTACACATCAAACAAGCCTCGTACCTTCTAAAATTATTCATGGTAAAGTTGGTGCG
>JAHWFP010052780.1:156859-172189 GCA_023313725.1 Lithobius niger | reverse complement strand
CAAAAGAGTAACACCCTTCTACCAAACGTTCAATTGCTTCCCTCCATGAGTCCGTGTTTCCAAGATGGAGGGAAGCAATTGAACGTTTGGTAGAAGGGTGTTACTCTTTTGTGTATATGTTTTATTGTGACCAAGGGGGAAAACTATCCCTTGAAAATTAAATGCATTTGTGTTTTTTATGACCGTGTGGTATATTCTTGCTGTCAGGAGCAGGGCGTGTAGCTTTTAACCTCAACAACCACATTCCATATGAAGTAAGGTGTTGCGAGTTTAATTCCGGATTTCGACGTTGGAATTGTACCACCCCAGCAAGGTTACGCTGGTGACCACGATTTCACATGACGTCATATTGTAATGTGCCATTGCCCTCCAAAATTAATACTCATTGTTAGTTGAAATAATCCTATTTGATCAATTGTTGTAACAATACATAGCTATGATTTGTCTGCACTTGACATCAATTGTAACGGCTCGAGCTCGCTTGGTCTTCCGCCGGGTGCTCCCAACAATCAGGTATTAACCTAAAATTCCACCGCCACCAACTCTTCAACTCCCCGCATCCAAAGGTAATTTCGGCCCTATAATTAGAATTTTTTCCAATTTCCCCAATCCCTGAACTTAAATTCAAACCAGACCAGCCCTGTTGCTAGTTCAGCACTGCAACCCCGTAGCTACTTAGTTTAACAGTCAACGTTTGAATTAGCCCGAAACTAATTAATCGAAATTTTCCCAAGTAAGCCTTATGCCGTTGACATTCCATTAAGGCGCTAAGCCAAGGTTAGTGTCGCCCTTGAACTTCAGGCGAGCCTGAGCACACGATCGCTCATTTAACATTAAACTAACACCAAAACTGAACCACGACTACCAGCCTTGTTCCATCGGTTAAGGTTAATTTGGAATTCCCACAACCCCTTGACAAACACCACGGCACATTTTCACGCCAGTCCCTTAACTGTGGGGTAGGCATCGGGGCAGCTCCCACACGTACTGTACTAAAAACCCCAACAAAGGAAGAGCGCCAGGAAAGATGGTGAATTCAGGGTTTATTCCAGGGCCACACGGTCTGTCCTTAGGAGATGTCCAGTGGTTCAAGGATGCTGTAGTCAGGGCTTCTAGCAGAGTTGCACAATTTAGGAAGAGTTGTAGCTGTTTAGGGAACTAGCTTCCAGCGTGGGGCTGAAGGGGAATGCAGGGCTTCAAGTACCTAGAGTACAGCCAGTACCCACCCCAGGTGGTGCAAGGACAAGATACTTCCTGTAGTATATCCTGATATCCCATGAGCCATCTTTGCTAGCAGCCACCTCTAGTGGCAGGCAAGGCCAGAGCGACCCAGACCACTGATCTCCAGGGACTGGACCATACATCAGAGTTCATACCATAACCGGAATACATAGATATTGATACAGACAGTACCTTCCTAAAGCACCGAACCGAGCGAACAGAACGCACCACTGTTAGAGACAGTTTGGCTCCAAACTTGACGTCGCGCGTGCGCAGTGATGTTGCGTCAGCCGTTCAGTACCTTCCTAAACTACGACACAGTTCAACAAGTTCAGCAGAGTATTCGAAATGTCATACCTTCACCGCCACCAGACCTGGCTACTGGATTTGACCAGGATTGGCTAATAGATGTGACCAGGCGAGAGCAATGCCAAACTGCGAACCATGTCAGGGAGGTGGTTTGCTGGGGTGGAGGTTTGAGCATGCGCGAGCTAACAGTTTTGCCTGAAACAGATTCATCGCTGATGACGGTGACGTCAATCAAGCCGCATTAACACGGATATTAGCAGGGAATGTGCCAAACTGTCACCAACAGTGGTGCGTTTGGTTCGCTCTGTTTGATCGTTTAGGAAAGTACCGAGACTATACAGATTACATAATATGGAGCCATAGCATCAAAATAAGAAGGTCCACTAAGGCCCTAGCTTAAGGTGTAAGAGGAAGCTGTGGAAATCGTCGTTGCAACATCCAGAGGGATCCTTTTTCAAGTCCCAAAGTCTCTGTACACAAATCGGTAAAGTGGTTCGAGCTCGCGTCGTCTTGGTCTACTGACCAAGCCCAAAAACTCGTCTGTGCCTTGCTCTCTACACGATGGTTCCCAGGAAGCCAATTTCGGTCCATTTATGCAAAACTACTCGTCTTTGCATTCTCGCAGCTTGAAGCCAGAAATCATCTGGAAATCTTACATGGTGGCGGTTTTAGCTCTGTGGGGCTCGCAAAGAAAACAGTCAATAATGTGAGCTTAGAACCGACCGGAAAAATTGTTTCGTCAGGAGGAATTCTTCATCTTATTGTCACGGAGTAAAAGACTGCAAGCGTTTGCTAAAACAATGTCGGATTTAGCTAACAGGTAGCATGGTTACCATGGCAACAAAACCTTTGCCGTCGCCATTAAATTCTATCTCCGACTGCGAGTAGTGGGTCGCAACCGAAGTAGAAACGCTGTATTCCAAATCTTCGCAAGCCGCATTCGCCAACATGGAGCCAGCCAACTTCCAGTTCTGGTCTGAACGAGATTCGCGATTGACCGATTCTACAATATATTTATTTATTTATTTATTTTATTTACAAAATTATTGTAACCCCCCCCCCCCCATAAAGAGCATGACATCAATCTCAGATTACAACAACACTTTAAAAAAAAAATATGGCGGCGCCTGTTGCACTCCGTTCTTGACTCTGCTCTCGCCTGAACGAGATTCGCGGGATACACATCCCATAATTCATCATTTCTGTCGTAATTGTGCCACAAATGTGAAAAAGGTGTATATCTTAAAAACGCTGCAAACATAAATTTATAAAATCGTGCTGTTATTGAAAAATTAATTCAAACGTTTGCCTGTGCTAGGATAAATTTTGCAAAGAGTAAAACGGTTTAATTGTAGCTATGCGTGTTTTACCCTACTCGTCGAACTTGGGTCTCTCCAACGTTTTGCATTCTATGACAATCATTATGGTGGCAGCTCTCATCCCATAATCCCATAAGCGAAAGTTCACATTTGGCTGCGCCTTAAATCGTGAATCCGTTTGTCCGGTAAACTGCCATATATCGTCCTAGCTGCGAGTCGTTACATAAATGCGCCCTTAGTAATTTTGACTTGCGTATAGGCGTGTGTCTAGGTGTAGAATGGGCAAAAGCGATTAAAGGGATTATACAAGGCACATGTTGATTTTACTAGATACTCCACATCAAGTAGATTCATACGACTTTATTCACTTGCTTACCTTATTCACAACTCTAGACACGACTTGCTCACCTTACTCTCCGAAAGGCACTATGTTGTGACGGTACATATCTTTGAATACCAGCATAGCCAACACACGAGTTGTGTACTATTGCAGTGCACAGTTTGTGTAGCAGCAGAAAGCAATCTTCTGTACAAAGCATGTGTATGCCACTGCACAATCTGTTTATTGCTGTACACAGTTCGCGTGTTGGTTGTGCTGGTACACAGAGATGTGTACACTGTCAGAACACCGTGTCTTTCAGAGAGTCCCAACTTTATCAACTCCCTTGCTATAAAGCAACTTTAAAATATGGCGACCATGGCGACTAGAGATGTTCCATTGTAATTGTAGGATTATATTATGTAATAGCCCACGTGAAATTTGAAGTTGCCACTCTGCATCATTAGACCTCCGTTCGACGATTCGATCGCGCCCTCGCTCGGTCGCGTGAACACAAGGCCAGCTAGGATACAAGCTCTGGGGCCGGAAAGCAAGACTCGCAGCATCTATCTTATTTTAACCCTGCCTTGAATGAAGCATGCTAGCACTAATAAGTGACGCTATACATCGCTAACTTACAGCCGGAATAAGGGAGCATTTAGCAACGACTCGCCTTTGCATTCTCGCAGCTAGAATTTAATCGCGATAGCAGATGTGTCGTTGCCGTGGTAACAACGCTACCTGGCTTAGCTAAATCCGACATCGTTTGAGCAAATGCTTGCAGTCTTATAATTCGTGACCGTAAAATAAAGAATTTCTCCCGACGAAACAGTTTTCTCAATCGCTTCTAAACCCAATTATTGACTCATTTCGTCGAGAGCTGGCAGAGCTCAAACAGCCGCCATATTGGAATTTCAGATAATTTCTAGCTCCAACTGCGAGAATACAAGGGGAATAGTTGCGTAAACGCGCCCTAACGCCATACTGGCTATGACGCTAGCATCTGGTGCCGGTCTTCAGCTAGCTGTAAGGGCTCGAACGCACTAGGCGACTTGGCCGCGCGGCCAGGTCGCTGCAGCCAATGAGAATGTTATCGTTTATGTAAGACCACGCACTAATCATTTTCATTGGCTGCAGCAACCTGGCCGCGCGGCCAGGTCGCTTAGGGCCACCGCGCAGCCAGATCGGTGCGGCCAACGAGAATGCTTACGGTGTATGTAGCAACGCGCACTTGGCCGCAGAGGCCAGCGAGTTGCCGCGACCACTGGGATCCCGAGCGTCGTGCAGGCGACCAGGTGGCCGTGGCGGCCAGATGTTTGCATACGATTCAACAGAGTGTATCGCACTGGCAGTTCAAGCAAGAGCGGCCAATCGTCTGCAGGCGTCATCGTAATCAATTTCGTAGTGTTGTTTGCGTCAATGCTTACGTTGCTCGCGTTTGCTTTTCTTTATCTTTGCACCCAGAATTTTTTTTTTATTTTCTTTTGTTTCCTCAGTTAATACCACATTGCTGCTGTTAGCTCCGCGTTCATTTTCGTCGCTTGATCAACAAGAAACGAAGAAAAAAGGGTGACGTCACCTGGCCGCTGTAGACGTGGTCGCTGCACAAGTCGCCGGGTTTTGTGGCCGCTCGACCACTGGCCGCGCGACCTGGCCGCTCAGTGCGCGGTCGGCCTTAGTGCGTTCGAGCCCTGAGAGACACGTGGAAGTAAATACATTATATCAGTTTCTCAAGCCGACGCTGTGAGTGCGGCTATCTTGGGACTAAAAATGTTCAAATGTCAAATGTACAATTTCAGCGAGTGGAATCTATTATTTTTCGATTTATGAATAAATGTTTCGCAGCAGAAGGGATTGGACAAAACAACGTTTTTTTAGGTCTCAGAAAGCCGCTCTCACAGCATCGGTTTGATTAAAGACGCCGTTGTTCTTTTTTTTTTTTTTTAACCTCCGCGTATGTCCAGTGCCCCTTGCATCCAGCTCGATGACCGGCTCCAGATGGATAGGCTCCCACCAGTATAGCGTTATTGTCACTACAATGCAGAGTTGTTAAAAAATCTGGTCACAGCAAACATCTCAGTAAGTATTGGTCGTAGAAGGTAAGGTTGATTTGCTGAAATATGTCACATGACTGACGAGTCCCATCATCAACCAGAATGACCTTGAATCACCCTATCAAGGTCATTCAATTTTTATTTTTGGAACCCGAAGAGACACAACGTAAAAGTCAATTGCAGAGTTGTGCGGTCTGACAAAATAAACCTCGTATAGCAAGCAGAACAGAAATAGCTTCATAATTGCAAGCGCTGTGAACAAAACAAAAACGACATTGCAGTGAAGCTAACAAAGGGTAAGCAACCAATGCGTACCCCTTTTTCCCAATAGACTCATCCAATATTTATTGCAACGTGTACTATTCGCACGAGCGCAGTACTGCTCGAAGTCATTTCATAATTATGGAATCATGGTGAAAGCTTGGACGAATGTGAAAGCGTGCCAACTCTACTGCGTGATTAAAGGTAAATCACGCCAACAGTATTAACACAGCAAACAAAGTTTGCTTCACTGCAATGCCATTCTCATTTTATTCGTAGCTCCTGTAATTATGAAGCTATTTCAGTCCTGCTTTCTGTATGAGGTTTATTTTGTCAGCCCGCACAACTTTGCAATTGATTTTTATGTCGTGTCTCTTAGGGTTCCAAAAATAAAAATTGAATGACCTTGGTAGGGTGATTCAAGGTCATTCCGGTTGATGCCATGGGACTCGTCACATGTGACGAGTCCAGCATATCAACCTTACCTTTCTACGACCAATACTTCATGATTCTGCTGTAACCAGACTTTTTGACCACCCTGCATAGTTTTACAATTTATATTAATTGTTGCATTGATCTGAGGAGCATTTGTTGACAATTTTTACAAAATACGAAATATTTTACAAGTGCACTATCGTCAAGTCAAGCTTTCATCTTTATGCTTATTTACCCAGCATTGACCATAACTGAACGTACATTGTCAGCTCGTGTGTCCAATTTTTTTTTTATTTAGATTCAAATTTTATTTGTTCTGAAGTAGGTTCCAGCAGTCACGTTTAAGCATCGAAATATAAAACTGTTATTTTAATCCGTTTTTGATTTACATTGTCATAATTCCCCAAGATCGAATTCTTTCACGGAACCTGACTAGCGCGAACAAATAAATTCAGTCTTCCGATCGAGCTTACGTTATTGTTGCGGTTGTGATTAAATCTCCTCTGTATATTTTTTTATTTTTGTCATTCATAATTTCTCTTTACTTTAATGAAAAAGAAAAATCATGCATATGCCCTCAGGGACACAACCTCATACCATGTCCTCTTTCCATAATGAGTCTAACTCCTACACAAAGATGGGAGGGGTAGCTAGCTAGTTCGACAACACAAGGAGAAGGGCTTGCCCCAAAACAAAAGCACCCAATCGCTAGACCACCCACCAATGACGTCAGAGTTCAGTTTCTTTTGCCGACGTTGGGTGGCTCCATTTATTTGTATGAAAGTAAGTGGAGAAGGGAGGGGGGGGGGAGGAGAGATGTAGAGAGATGACACCAACATGGATGTCGCTGTAGGGCGTTTCTGAACAAGGTAGGCAGCTAACTTTTCTGGTTTCTCAGGGAGGTAGGTAGTAGTGACCACGCCCGGACCGCGCGGGTTCACGTGAGGTCGAAGAGCGGCCAATGGCATTTATCCGGCAATTTGAAATATATATAGACGAATTGCCGTCTGGCGGCGACATTGGAAGTTAGATCGAGTTCAGAATGGACAAATTTTAAGAACGAGAAAAAAAATTTTTTTTTTTTTTGAATTGAAACCGAAATTGATTCCTTGAAATGAAAATACAGATGAATGCCTAAGTGAAAGGCAAATAAACACCTGAAATTCGACTAGGCCTAGTTAGGAAAGCATAGATATACTAACAAAAAAATGTGCAGTTAATGTGGGGCTGGCAGTCGGAAACGACTTTGACCGATTGTTATTTATTTTTTTATTTTTTTTAATAACAAGGTAACAATGAATCTCAATAGTCACAGTCGAGAAATCTGTATAGTACTGGTGGATTAGGTTGGTGGCTTCGGAACTATTACTGCTAGTACCGCATATTAAATAGAAAAGTGTCGACAATAAAAATCGGCTGCATTAGACCACATGAAATTAATTACTCAGTCATTGTTATAGGAGTTAACACAAATCAAGATAATCTAAATGTGATAGAAACCTTTTATGGTTATTAATTACGATTTGGACCCAAAAATATCTACCCCAAAACAAAACTTGTTAAGGGTTCCCGCCAAGCTTTTCGGCCGTGTCAAGTCGTGATATCAAACGCCAAGCTCTTTCGCCAAGGTAATCCCACCGACTGAGACTTCAAACCTTGAATCAAATAATTGAAAATTGCGCAGTAACAATTTTCGTATATTTCATTTAACCTTCGAACTATTACTCGGTGGTATTAGCCTGTCGAATGAGCTTTACGTTTGATATCACGACTTCATACGGCCGAAAAGCTTGGCGGAAATCGTTAATAAGTTTTGTTTTGGGGTAGATTATTAGTTACTCCGTGGGTATCTAAACCCATTTCAATAATGTAAACCCGACACTTATTGGAACCGAGCTTAGAAGCCATTTATGTTCCAAATGGCAACGTAAATTTTTTCGCTCACTAGCGTTTACTTTATTGATACTAAATTCGTGGGTTTAATTTACTTTATTAAATTACTTCAGCAACTGCCAGCACATCGAAAAAATCGCGGGTTTTAGGCCTAAGAAATCTGCTGTAACAGCATTGGCTTCAGTAAGACGCCCTTCTTTTCTCCCTCCAGGTTTACCTGGTGCCCCTTGCAGCTATCCCGGTTACTGGCACCAGCATAGAGTTATATATAACAATATTATTGTCATTATTGTCACTGCTCTATAGACACGACACGACGCAGTATTATTGTATATAACTCTATGCTGGAGCCTTAATGGGTTGGCTGCAAGGGGCACTGCAGAGAGAAACAGAAGGGCGTCATACTGAAGCCGATGCTGTGAAGAGTGATTTCTTAGACCTAAAACATGCGATTTTTGTTGTTGGAGAAAACAACGTTATTTTAAGCCTAAGAAATCCGCTCTTCCGTTGTTTTTCCCTCCATTTTTATTTAGTGCACCTTGTAGTTATGCCCTCCAAAACCCATACTGGTGCCAACCTGGTGCCAATATGGCGGCGAATGTCACTGCTCTATGCATATCTCTCTGCACCAGCTCAAGCAACACACAATTTTTTTTAATTCATTGCCTACCGAAATTAAACTTATTTTGGGGGCTGAAATCGTTCAAGAAACATTTGTTTAAGTGGTTATTACATCAAAACCCTAAGAGCTTAGAAATGCTGTTCAGCAATATGATTTAATACTGACAACCTTTTTTTTCTCATTTGGTTGCAATGTTTTCTAGTACTCATACATTTTTTCCACGTTTTTTGTTATTAATTTGTTCTTAGTCATGCTTTCTTTGATTTTGAAAACCCTGTTTTCCATATCAATTACTGTTTTTATTCCTTGTTTTTATGAAAATGTTTCTTTTTTTTTTTTTTTTTTGTAGGCGAACCTTACCCACAACTGCAAGCAAAAAGCACCAGGGTGAGATACTTTTTTTAATGTACAAGTAAATCAAACCAGCGTTTCTGAATTTGACCTATTTCATCATCGGTTCAAATTAAAATTAAAACACTGCCGTGTCACCCAGCATCAATGGTGGTTTAAAAGAAATATATATATATATACAGTTAAAAAAGAAACCTCACACATATCCCATTTCAAAAACGCGAAGCAGTGAGCCCTGTCCTTCCTCTTGGGAATCCAAGCAACTCAACTCATTACAAAGTTTGTGTGTTGGCAATACACATTCTGTACAAAAAAAATGTACTGCTCCTGAAAAATAAAATATTAAAAAAAAAATAGGTGTTGAGTTAAAATTGTTGCAGAACAACTCATTGGCGTGCAAGGGGAGGGGGACAGTGTGGACAGAGGTGAATTACCTCTGCCCCTTTTGCAAAATCTCTTTAAAAAAAATTAATCTTTCTTTACCAATGTCTGCTGGTGCGGTGGTTCCTGAGAAAGGCCCTAGATGCCTAAAAAGGCCTGGACGCCTAAAAGGAACATGAGTGGTAAAAGGTGCTAAGGCAGAAACGGGTAAAAACGAGCAAAAAAAAGGTGCCTAAAACAAAATGTCCACTACAAATTTCCCTCCTCTTTACGAAAAATTGCTCCTGCCCTCTTGGGGGATCCCTGCAGGTGTATATACCCGTTTCGCCGAAAATATTTCCCGTTTCGTCGAAAATTAGGCCTTAATTAAAACTTTGCGAAAGGGAAATTCCCGATTCGCAGAATCCCGTTTCGCAAAATTAAAATGTTGTTCGAAAGTTTAACATTGGAGAGGTCATTAAAGATGCATTGCTAATTAGAAGGAATTGGTGATTAGTTGCGGTTTCTGACATTACATGTTTAGCCGCAGCAAGCGCAGCAGCGCGAGCGACGCACGTAATTTAATAAAAATATTTGGCAAAACGGAATTCGGCAAAACGGCATTCGGCGAAACGGTCACACACATGTGTTACTGCAACAACTCTTTCTGGTGGCAAAAAAAATCATAAAAACCGTTGGACAATTTGCATAAAACGTTGTATTTACTGTTTTGTATTTTTTCTGTAAAATAGTGGGAGTCGATGCTGTTTTGTGCAGAGGCGTCTTCAACAGCTTAAAAGAGATAAACAATTTTGTTTTCATTACAGATGTCAATTAAAAATCATTGCTGAAGCAATTTTAGTCTTAAATTAACAATAAGCATAAAAATTGGACCACTTTGTTGTAATAATTAGCTTTAATGTTGTACTTCCAAAGGGCGCTTACCCCAAATGTGATAAGGGCAAAGTCAAGTCTAAGTGCTCACCATTTGATTGAGCGTAACGTTATTTATGAACTAGAACTGTCATAAAAAAATAGTTAATTTACGACAGTTTGTTTTCGAACAAATTATTTAAGTGACTGACATCGGTGAAACGGAGCGTGAGCCACAGTAGTCTGATAATTGTCGGAAACTAGAACTAATGTGCGTCCGTTTGTGTGTCTCCCCGCGCGTCAATTACTTAAACGGTTTCACGAGAGAACGCTCTAATTTACGTCAACCACTGACCTGAACTTGAAACGGACTGTCCAGCCGGATGTAGAACCGTGAGGACATCATAACACGATCACAGCAAATATGTTCTTCAGTGCGTCGGGCATAACTGAAATAAAGATGTAGCAAATTTTAGTTGCATATCGAGGTTGTATAAAAAAGTTAAAAACAGAGGAACACAAATAAACTTTCCTATCGAGCAGTGACACGACGTAGTATTATTGTATATAACTCTATGCTGGAGCCTTAATGGGTTAGCTGCAAGGGGCACTGCAGAGAGAAACAGAAGGGTTTTATACTTGAAGCCGATGCTGTGAAGAGTAATTTCTTAGACCTAAAACGCGCGATTTTTGTTGTTGGAGAAAACAACGTTATTTTGAGCCTAAGAAATCCGCTCTTCCGTTGTTTTTCCCTCCACTTTTATGTAGTGCACCTTGTAGTTATGCCCTCCAAAACCCATACTGGTGCCAATATGGCGGCAAATGTCACTGCTCTATAAGGTTTCATATGCCTCAGTGTTCCGGTACTGTTTAGTCTACGTGAAACCTTACTGTCAGGGACGTGCACAGCAGGGGAAGGAGGAGGGGGCTTTTTTATTTAAAAAAAATTGACCTTTTTTGGTGGAGTGGTGGTATAAAAGAACCTAAAAAACGTTTAAAAAAGACAATAACGGCTAAGAAAGTGATGCAAAGAGGGGCAAAAGTCCCACAAAAGGGGGGAGGGTGGTAAAAAGACGGGTTAAAACCCTAAAAAAAAAAGTCCCCAGAAAAAAGTTCGACCCTGTCTTCTCGGGGGCCTGTGCACGTCCCTGCTTACTGTTGTATTCAAATATTTTTACCGTTTTTACTTTTGCACACGATATACATCACCTAACGATTGGTGCATTCTACTTGGCTAAACGACATCGCTGGTAAATGTTTAAAAAATACTATTCGTCTTAGGGTGCTTAGCACATCTCTACAGGTTTGGACGCGTCATCCTTGAAAACCTGGAAATGTTCTGCAAAGTAATAACGAAATTACTAAACTGATTATTATGATTCATAGGTGGTTTTAATTGGTTTGTTTTTATGATATTTTATGGAGCTTTTATTATTATTAATCTTATTATATATATGTTTTTTATTAATTGTTGTTTTTTTAATAATGACAAATCCCACTATCTGGGTGTTTTAGTTTTTAGTATTCACCGTAGCATACAATTTTTTAGCACTGTTTATACTTTTTAATTGTACAGCATCATTTTCGGCCTTTTAACACTTTTCACACCCTGCAGTGGCGTAACTGGTGAATGCCCCGCAGAGTGGAGGATCCAACCCTCAACGCTGGAATCCCCTCTTAAACCTAATCAAGCCATGACGATGGAGTCGTGAGTCTGGATCCTGTTCAGTTTATTGACGTGATGTAGGACGCTCGCCTGCACTTCGGGCACGGCAGACTGTCGGAGGCATGACTTTGGATTAATTGGGAATGGCGTAAGGTTCGTAATGAATTTCGAAAGGAAGAGTCGAAAAGGGGACCGAAAGATGGTGTGCAGCCGGAATGGCGTCTGCAACCGTTTTGCCCATTCCAAATCTGTTGCCATGCCTCCGGCCATCAGCACGAGACCGAAAGGCAAAGCATACATGGTACAACGTGGTATTGTTACAGAATATGCAAGGTTACTTGACTACAAACTCGGGAACAGGCGGGTCCCGTCTTGTTACAGTTTTACAGGGTGGAGAGTCCAGAGTAACTGCAGTCACTGCAACCCTTCCCATGTCCTGCACGTTTGGCGATGCCATCGGGGGCCTTTGAGTCCCTGGCAGGTCTAACCTTGGTGGTTAGGCATTCGTGTCCCCAAACCTCTTACCATCATCCATTCCTTGGCCGTTTTATGTACACTGTATTTACAGGTAATTGTGGCTGGCTGTCAGTGACTCCCCAGTCCTTGCCAGACCCGTTGCTATCGCAACAAATATTATTATTATTATTATTATAAATTCCACGCCTGCAAAAGTGCTTGAAAATCTTGAAAAATTATATATATATGCATCAACAGGGTGACGAACAAATAGTAGACGACGTGACCGAAGAACACCGAAAAAAAATTTAGCCCCGAAAGTAGTCGAGTGTGTAGCCTTGCAATATTCTAGATTTGTTTGGGCATGAAAAGGTTTAAAATTTGGGCTTTCGAAGCGATCAACACTAGATTCGTGGACCTACAACCCTTCGCCGCAAAGGTCGTACTTTTATCTAAGGCCGCTTCCACACTGGACCCCGAACACCGCGTTGGGTGTTTGGGTTCCGACTTGGACCCATAGGCAAAAAAAACCCGACACCGTTCATTCCGTACCCCTTTCCACACTGAACCCCGACATCGCATCCAAGGTCTGGACTTAGTTAATCTTTCTCTCGCTACAACATTTACGGCGCTATCGTTGTTTTTTCCTTCCCTCCCTCTCCCTTCCCTCTCTTCTGCTTGCCCTTTATCTCGCTAAAAACGTTTCCCTAAAACGCGGGCCCGCGCTCCGACCCTTTCCACACTGAAACACGGGCTCGGAGTCGGCGTCTCAAGCCCCGACTTCGACCAGGGCTTGAAAGTGGGGGTCGGGTCCGGACCTGAGTCGGAGCTAGTCCAGTGTGGAAAGGTCAGGATCGGGTCCTGACTTTTATATAACTTGTACATGACACCCCGCGTGTAACGGGAGGCAAGGTTCGCACAAGAACAGACACCGAAAATTCAGGCACTTTCAAGGCATTTTTTTTCCAAACTAATATATTTTTCAAGGATTTTTCCACGACCAATACAATTTTTTCAAGGACGTTTTTCAAACATGTTACCAATCACTAAAATATCCACGTTTTAATCGCGCACGTAAGGGGAAAAAAAAACAACAACGGTAAAAATGCCGATGGATAAAAGCCACGGGGAAAAAAGCGCGTAAAATAAAAGCCTGAGAAGAAAAAAATTGTTTTGTGCTTTTTCTTTTTTCGTGTTTTCGTTGTTATAGATTAGGGTAGGTCAGTTGCCTTGGCTCGAATTTCACCAGGTAGAGTAGAGAGTTTTTATAGGAAACGTTTTTTTTTCCTTCGGATTTTTCCGGCAGGTTTTTTTTTCCTAGATTCGTTTTAATCGCCTTATAAACAACTAACGAAAATTGAAAACGCGTGGAGCAGAAAATTTTTTATAAAACAGCTCAACAACATTTTACGAAAATCATACTACTAGTTATTTAAACTCTATTGGAAGTTAGGCTTAGTCGTGCTCAAATCTAGGGAATTATTTTAAATTACGAAAAAAATTTAATTCAAGGACTTTCGGGGACTTAGCGAACAATTTCGAGGAATTCAAGTCCTCGAATTTTTATAAACAAATTCAAGCACTTTCAAGGACTTAGCGAACAATTTCAAGGGAATCAAGGCCTGGAATTTTTGTCAACAAATTCAAGGATTATCAAGGACTTCAAGCCTGGAATTTTTCTCAACAAATTCAAGCACTTTCAAGGAATTCAAGCACCTTGAGCCAATTCTGAGGAGGAGGAGGAAGGTGAACCACATATCGCAGACAAAATCATGAAAATTAATTTTTCCCTAGAGAAAAATTTCTCCTTTATTTGCTATGCTAAAAATGGTCATGAGAACCACCCATTGGCGCCACTGTGTAAATGCAAATCGCTGAACACAACCGGCCGATCTCTGTATGACAGGTACACAAAGCATTCAAACAACCAAGTCGAATAAATTCTGTTGCCTTGTTCTTAAT
Organism: Lithobius niger; assembly: GCA_023313725.1. NCBI lineage: Eukaryota > Metazoa > Arthropoda > Chilopoda > Lithobiomorpha > Lithobiidae > Lithobius > Lithobius niger. Next base: position 158,088 of record JAHWFP010052780.1, on the reverse strand, counting down.
GTCGAACTGGAATAGGAAATAAAAAGAACCTGATTACATTAACGAGTTCAATGGCATAATGTTTTCACGACAAGTCCTGCCAGGAAAGGCAACGAGTGAACTCATGGGGCGCAAAACCAATCGGATTCGAAGGTAGGAAAATATCGTAAAGAACAGCCGGGAAAAAGACAGGTGAAAGCTTGATACTTCGTGAGGAGACCTCTCACCCTATTTATTGATGTATTTTTTAGCTAACAATTTCCGCTGAACACAGCAGTGCCGGTCAAGAAATGATTAAAGAGGATGCAGAAAGCAAAAAATGGTAATTTTACAACTTCGAAAATTATTTTTCAGGCATAGGAGAGCAGCTTGCAGTTGTGTTTCCTGATGCAACAAGTGGCCCACAACTACAGAGCAGTGACACGACGTAGTATTATTGTATATAACTCTATGCTGGAGCCTTAATGGGTTAGCTGCAAGGGGCACTTTAGAGAGAAACAGAAGGGCGTCATACGGAAGCCGATGGCGTGAAGAGTGATTTCTTAGACCTAAAACGCGCGATTTTTGTTGTTGGAGAAAACAACATTATTTTAAGCCTAAGAAATCCGCTCTTCCGTTGTTTTTCCCTCCAATCTGGTGCTCAATCATGGCTTCAACAAGATTTTAATTTTTAGCAATTAATTGGTCACAAAACTGAACATTTAAAACATCGCGCGTTTAAATGTTCATTTGTATGACCAAGACACACAATTATGTGCTCAAAATTAAAATCTTGTTGGAGCCAATGATAGTTACGGGCCACTGGTTGTTTCAGGACAAAATTCGTAAACTTATAGGGTAGTCTCTTCCCCTCCATGAATTAGTTACTATATTTTTTTAATTAATTAAGTTTGGTACTATAGTAAACGTTGCGTTTAAGTACGAAGCGTACCAATACATTTTTAAGTAAAATGTGAACAAGTGAAAAAGTGAACATTTTCAACTCAAAAAAAAAACTGAAAAAAAGGAAGAAGACGTAAATTTGTTATTACCAGCTATTAACTGCAGCAATTAAAAACTTAATAAAACTTATAGCCTAATTACAACGAGTTCTTCACGTCAGCAAATATACTGGAGACCAAAGGAAAATGTAACAGGAATTGCTTTTTTTTCATGTGGATAAATAATTTAAATAAATCATGATGTAAAAAAGAGTGTTTTTAAAAAAAACCATCCTTTTTTAACGCTGACAGCTACGCAGTGCAGATTCG